>JAJJWW010001303.1:0-176003 GCA_023531295.1 Papaver armeniacum
ATTGCACAATTAAGTGCCAATTCACTTCTTTTGGATGATTCACCTAGCAAAACACAAATAAGAGAAAACAAACGTAATATACAATAATTTGCAAGAAAATATAGCAAATACTAGCATGGATTCGACACAAAATATATGCAAAATATGCACTTAACATCCATCTGTAAATCATGACCAAAGTGACATATCTTTCATTGCAAACAACATAATCACCACCTCCATATGCTGAAACCTTGATTGCTGAAATCCTAGGATTGTATCATAATTTCAGCTTCACTTCAACTATCAACAACAAGAATAATTCCTAATTGTAAAGGAATCGTCCGGTGAACTCGACAAGTTTTTTTTCTCAATTAGTTGTTGTTTACTTTTTAATCAAAGTTGTTGTATTTTAATTTCGTAGATTAAATTGGTCTAGTCAGTAATCCATCTCGTATTTGTTCAATTTTAGTAATTGTAGTAACTTTAGTAGTAGTAGCGTTTATTAGCAATATCCTTTGAGGGCAGACATTGGATTCTACTTCAACCCACACTCAAAGCTAACGACTCAGTTTGAAGTTATGAATAAATCCATAAATTAAGAAGGTAGACAGAAATGCTGTCAGCAGTACTCAACAACATACGAAGACAGAGGCCTAGCTATCATCTCGGATCAATTGCAACGACCCACATCACCAACAACGAAGTTCTTATGGACAAATCCATGTCCATCAAAAGTACCGCTTTTCTTGTGGAAAGCATTCGTCGAAGCCCTGCGGAGCCTTGACAACCTCATCCCGATCCACCTCGCCAATTCCAACAACTACCCCTGCTGCAATTCGAATTCGGAGGATGCTTCTCGCATTTCGCTTCAATGTCATGTTGTTGTGACTTCTTGGCATATGGTTCCAACTGCATTTGTAATAGCCCTATAATAGATTAATAAATTTATGTTTCAAAAAAAAAGTTAGTTGATAATGATCAGTTGACAATAGTACTTCACTGAGACTATCTTGGTCCTTAGTTGTTTGTTAGCAATTTTGTTTAATAATAATAATAATCACTTTCATATTAATTAATAATAATAATAAATAGTATTAATTTAGAGTTTGATTTTATTTATTTGATCATGCGAAAGTTTTGCTGATCGTGTGAAAGTTTTGCAGGTGATAATCTTATGAAATTAATATTTTTGGTATATATTTTTATGATTAAAACCCTAAAATCCCAATTATAAAGTAGAGACCAATCTTTCGGATTGGACGGGCTAGGTGCCTCACACCTTCCTAGCTCGTACCTTGATTCCCGGACCTATTCTCTAAAATATTGGACCAGTGAATACTTTGGGTCCCAACTCCCTAAGTTGGGTGGCGACTTCCCTTATTAATAATTTTCACGTGATTCCCATTTTAGATATTTAGAGATCCTAACGGATTTCGACGGTATCTACAGTGGCGACTTCACTGGGGACTTGAGAATCTAACTTGAAACATATTTGGGATTTTAGGATTTTAATTGACACATCTCGGTGTTGCACACACACACACTGCACGCACCCATTCACCTTGCATTTTCATTTTGCATCATCCGAGTCCGAATATCAGGAAAATCCGTGGTTAGTAAAGCTGAACCCTTTGGGCGTTATCAGTCGAACACCACAAGCCTTAGCCCAGTACTAAAGACTAGCCTTTGGCTACGTCTGCGGTATATTTTGCTAAGGTAACCCAAGCCTACCCAAGAGTTAGTAAAACCTGCATGCACGTGCATAAACTGCATTCATTGTTGCACAAAATCCGAGGCATAAGCACCCTTGTGTTACCATATATTCTTTTGTTTCCTTGGAAAACAGGAACATGACCATGGAATATGAAATGAATCTCGACACTGGGGCATTAACCTGGTTGCGCGAACAATTCCAAATGATATTGGATACCAAGTTCACCAAAATTGAAGCCAAGATAAAAGACGAGACAAAGAAGTTGACTCTCGAGGCCATTGCCAAGTCCACAAGAAAACATGTCGGGGCTGATATGGGTATTAACAAAAATAATCATAATTATAAAGAGGTTAAAAAGAATAATTTTGAAGATGACATTTTTGAAGAGGACATTTTTGAAGAGGTTCAAAATGAAAATTTTAATGAAATGGATAAGACCACAACACGCGAAAAGCAATTATCCTAGAGGCTCAAAAAGATCGAAAGGACCTTGCAGAAAATGGGTGAGGATACAATAGATACATATGGGCTATATTCTTATCCCGATATTCGTTACCTCCCAGATTCAAATATCCGAATATGGAAAGATATGATGGAACTAGGTGCCCGAGAACCCATATTCGTATGTATGTTGGGTATTTGAAACCATTGGGTATTAGTGATGGGTTGCTAGTATAGTTTTTTCAGAGAAGTTTGACCGGAACGGCCTTAAAGTGGTTGATGAAAACAGACCCAAGTCTAGTTTCGACTTGGAAGGATATGGTCGATATGTTTGTGAGACGGTTTATGTTGGTCCCTGAAATTCAGTTTACTCGGAAACACTTAAAGGCGGTCAGACAAGAACCCAATAAGGCATTTACAAAATTATTTCCACGTTGGAGGACTAAGTCATTAGAGCTCGATGAGAAATTAACCGAAGAAGAAATAGTGGATATTATAATGAATTGTTTGAACCATGAATATTGGACCGGCTGATATCATCTTACCATCCAACATTACAATCTTTATGGAAGGCGGGTTCACAAATTGAAAATACATTGGACACCGGCAGAATGACAAGGTTGATCAATCCAGAGAACTCTAATGGGAATAATTGCGAAAGGGCCACATTTACAGATGGAAATCAGGTGAATAATGTGCCAGTTGCATCAGCAATTGCATCACCCATAGGACCATACCAGGGGCAGAGCCAGAACTGGAATCAGGGAAGATATGGACCTCCTCAGAGGAATTTTAAAGAGGCAAAGCACCCATTACCCTATCATCAAAGGGAACCCATGGTTAATTTTGTCTTGGCAGAAAACCATACAAATTTAGACGACTCAATCTACAAGCAAGAATCTGTTGTCAATCGACCTGTTAACATTAGTGAGCTCTTCGCGGATCAGGTAGAAACTGTGAATTCATTTAATTCAACTAACCATCCTGTTTCTCTATCTGAATTAATGGCATATTATTATGGAGTTGAGCAACCGAGAAATGTGCCAAATCCCAATCGATTTCCAGCAGAGCCTGTGCATATCTCTGATGTTCTACCAAAGCGAGCGGCACCCATTAGGCCGGTTCATATTTCAGAGATCTTGTCTTATCCCGTTCATCCACCAGCAAGTCCAATCTACCTCTCAGATATCTTGCCCGATCCAGTGCATGCAACGAATCAATCTTCATCTAAGCGGGTGGATCCGTTTAAAACTAAGGGTGGTGATGAAGTTCCAAATAAAACAAGAAGGAGAACAATTTACAAGCCACCTCATCTCAGGGGAAAAAAATGTAATTATACCTCCCACACAACCATCACTCAGGTTGAATCCTGTAAGAGAAGACGATGAATAAAAAGTGGTAAGAACAATAGAGGCCGAGTCAGGTAAGTCTCTAACTCATTCTGTTGAATCAATCAGACCAGTTGAGGGTACACCACCTGAATTTGTAAATAAGTCGTCTTTTATTTCCAATTTTCAAAATATTTAAAAAAATCCAAAAAAAAATTGAAAAACTAAAAAACCAAAAAGATTTTATTTGTGGGAAAAATGTGTTGAAGAACAATATACTTGGCATAAATAAAGTGTTTGAGAACACTGACAAGCCGTGGGGATTGTGGAACCACCGAAAACAAAAACCTGAACTGGCTAAAGGAGTAAAGTTTGTCAATCAAAGAAAGGAAGGTCAACCTTTAAGGGCACCTCAGAGAAAGAAGGTGGATACGACCAAAATGTGGATACAGTGCAAGAAGACAGAAGTAGTGAATTTAGTAGAAGAAAAACCCTTGCAGCTAAGACCACAATGGATGTTGAAGACCTATGATAAGAAGGAAGAGAGATTCAAAACACATGAAGATGAGATTTTTCCACCAAATAAAGGCAAGACGATGCATCTTCTACCTAAGAAAACGGTTTCTTACAAGGACGTATTATTAAATTTGAAAAATGATGGAGCAACTAATCAGAAGGCAAAGAATGATATTCTCAGCATAAAGTTTAAGAAAGCAATTCATCAGAAGGAAGTGAATGATTTTCCCAGCAGCATACTCAAGAAAGAAAATAATTAGAAGACAGTGAATAATATTCCGAGTGTAGGATCAGAATATCGCAACCTCAATACTTCGCGAGAGTAATAAACGACAGCTTCATGAAGGAGTCGCGGGGAAGTAAAATAAATGACGCAATGGATGACGACAGCCAGAACACGAGGAAGATGTGAAAATCTGGCGAAGGTTAAGAGTGTTGCGAGGACGAACACTTATACACTTGCGACACTTCGCGAGTTATTCCCGAAAATAAAGGACAGCTTAGCTGTCATCCACTGTGTATTATCCTATATAAAGGGGTGAGTAAGTCTGTTGTAGGGAGAGTTCTTTTTGAATTGTTAAGCAAGTTATTAGGAGAGAGAAAATTAAGAAGGATTGTAATTTCTTTTGCTCTGTTCTACCTTCTTCTGTAAACATTTCTAGAAAATAATCAATAAAATCTATAGTTATTCATCTTCAAATGGATTAATTGAGTAAATTTTAGTGAGGGGTGTAGTGTGGGATTTCCTGCAACTACATATGCGCTAGAAACAGGGAATGAAACAGGATTGAAGATAAAAGATTGCAGTTAAAATTATCCGAATCAAGAAAATGAGAGAGAAAAATGTTAAATCAGATGAAGTAGAGAAGTTAAAAAACAAGGAATATGATGAAAATACGGAATACAGTACAATTACAAAAGCAATGATTAATGAATTTCATGAAAACATCAGAGGAAGAATACATAAACGAGATTTTGAAGGAAAGAAGATTATAGATGGGGAGAAGACATCGTCTTTGAAAGAGTGGGAAAAGCAGAAAATAACATTCACGGCGGCGAGAGGTACCTAAAGAGGGTTTGAGCCATACATCCCCATTAGTGATCACAATAAATGCATGCAAAAATGGAGAAGAACCGGCAAAAGCAGCGGAAGAATGGGCAATAAATAGAACTTTGGTGGATACAGGGAGTTTGGTGAGCATCATGTTTTACCATACTTACAAAAAATTAGGATATAAAGATGAAGAAATGATTTCCCCAGCGTATTATATCCATGGTTTTGGTAAATCTATAACGAAACCTAAAGGAGAGGTAAAATTACGAATTCTGCTTGGAGAAATTGAAACACAGGTGACATTGAGTGTAGTGGATATGGAATCGCCATACAACGTGTTGTTAGGGAGGCCATGGGTACATGCAATTAAGGCTGTAGCGTCAACATTTCATCAGTGTATCAAGTTTCCTATGCCAACTGGAATTGGTGAAATCAGAGGAGATATTGATAAAGGGAGAATATATTATCAAGACGAAGTAAAGCATTATGAAGAACGAGTGAAGAAGCGAAAAGATCGCAAGAAGATGGTAAAAGCAGCTAAAAAAAGAAGAAGAATTTAAAATTTACATGATAAGAGCAAAAGAAGGAAAAGGAATACCTAGCGCAATCTCGCAGGATAAGGAAATAAAAGGACCAACCCCTATGGGAGAACCGAAAGCTAGCTATATCGCAGCAGAACAAATAAAAGAAGTGAATGTGGGAGGCCGAAGAAGAGCCCAAGATGTTAAAAATTGGGACTAAAATGGAAGTAGATGAAGAAAGAAGAACTATTGATTTGCTGCGAGATTATAAAGATATTTTCGCGTGGGATATGGATGAAATGCCTGGTATAGATCCATCGGTGGCTTGCCATAAATTGGAAATTGACCTGAAATGTAAAACCATTCAAACAAAGAATTAGAAAGATCGCAACAGCATATCATCCTCAAATAGAAGAAGAATTGCAGAAAATGCTAGATGCAGGAATCATTAGAAAAGCAAAATATCCCGAATGGATAGCAAATATGGTTATAGTCCCAAAGAAGAAAAAGGGAATAAGAATTTGTATAGATTTTACCGATCTAAACAAAGCTTGTCCTAAAGATAGCTTCTGTTACGAGATATTCCAATTGGTTGAAGCAGTGGCGGGAAACGAAAGGATATCATCTCTTGATGGATATAAAGGTTACAATCAAATTCCTCTCGTAGAAGAATATCAAGAACATCTTTGCTTTCTTCGCTCCAAGAGGATTATATTGTTATACAAAAATGCCGTTTGGTTTGCGAAATCTAGGAGCAACATACCAAAGAATGGTAGAAAAGGTGTTCGCGAGATGGATACACAAAACATTAGAGGTGTATGTAGATGATATGTTAATAAAAAGTAAGAAAGCGAAGATCACATACGAGAATGCGAAAGAAATTTTTGAACAAATGAGACATTTCAACATCAAAGTAAATCCAGAAAAATGCACCTTTGGAGTTGCATCGGGAAAATTTTTAGGTTACATCGTATCAAAAGAAGGAATCCAAGTTGATCCAGAGAAAGTACAAGCGATTCGCGATATGCCAACACTGCGACAGGTAAAAGATGTTCGAAGTTAAATGGGTTACTAGCTTCACTAGGAAGGTTTATCTCGCGATCATCGATAAATGCAAGCACTTTTTCAACATCCTCAAAAAGGGATCAAAGTTTAGATGGACGAGATGAGTGTGAGAAAGCCTTACAAGGAATAAAGGAACATTTAATGGATATATCAATTTTGCAAAAAGCGAGAACCGGGGAGAAGAATTATTGATCTATCTTGCGACGACCTCGCATGCATTAAGTGCGGTATTCTACTGCGAATGGACGAGAGGGTAGAGAAACCAATCTATTACATCAACAAAACTTTCAATGCCGCATGAAAGGAATTACTCAAAAATTGAAAAACTAATCTTGGCATTAGTTTACGCAACATTTAAACTTCGCATATACTTTCAAGCGCACATTGTTAAGGTAGTGACAAAAATACCAATCGAATCAGTAATGAAAAATTCAAAAAGATCGGGAAGAGTTGAGAGATGGAATGCTCAAATAAGTCATTGTAAACTCAAATACGAAATATTGTCTTCACCAAAATCACAAGTTGTCGCAGACTTTCTAGCAGAATTTCCTTTGGAAGAGGATGAACCAGTGGAAGAAATGATGGACGTAAAAGAAGAACATGGAGATCCAAAAGACTTGTTAACTGAGCCAAATATATGGGAAATATTAGTAGATGGGTCATCCAATGGAGAAGGTAATGGGGTTGGAATTGTTGTGATATAGCCAGAAGGCAATAGAATAGCTTTTTCTTTCAGATTAGAGTTTGCGTCAACCAATAATGAAACAGAATATGAAGCTATAATACATGCTTTGCGATTCGAAATAGAAATGAAATTGGAAAATGTGAGGATTACGGTGATTCGCAATTGGCTATTCGCCAAATAAAAGAGGAATATACTACAAATGAACCATCTTTGCAAAAGTACAAGAAACTTGTTGACGAGTTGTCGATGAGAATCTGAGAATAAAATGGAGACATATATCAAGGAGAAATAATAGACTCATGAGATGCTTTTGCCTTTATATCAAGTATGATGACAGATCCATTGCGAGAAATATAAAAATACAAACACTTTTAGCAATCAATTAATAAAGAAGAAGAGAAGGAAAGCAGAGATGTAATGCTAATAGAAGATGGAACACAAACACTTTGCGAAGAAGATTGGAGAGCAGAACTTCATGCATACCTGATGAAAGGGGATACACCAAGAAATAGATTAGAGGCACACAAATTAAAAAGCCGTGCAACAAAATATGAATTAAGAGATGGAGTACTATATCGACGATCTTTTAATGGACCTTCATTTAGATGTGTAACAAGGAAGGAAGGAGAAACCATATTGAAGATGTTGCATAGCGGGGATGCTGGTAATCATAGTGGTGGAAGATCTTTAGCAAATAAAGCAAAAATGCAGTGCTATTACTGGTCGTATATGCATGAGGGCGAAACAAATATCAAGGCGTTGCGAAGATTGCCAAAGGCATGGGAAGAAGATACATGCAGGAGCGCTATTAAATTCTTCAACAAGTGTGTGGCCTTTTGGAAAATGGGGCTTAGATATTGTGGGACCATTCCTACCAGGAACATGACAAAGAAGATATCTAATTGTCGCAACTGATTATTTCACAAAATGGGCAGAGGTGAAAGAGGTACAACACATTCGCGATAAAGATGTTTTTACTTTCATATTTGAGAACATTATATGCAGATTTGGGATTCAGCCACGGTTGGTATCGACAATGGGAAAGCTTGATTTGAAGGACAAAATATAGAATTCTTTGCTTAATGCATTTCGGATACGATGTGGAAAATCAACTCCTCTATACCCCTTGAGCTAATGGCCGTGCGAAGCGACAAATAAAACAATTGAGACATATTGAAGAAGAAGTTAGAAGGATACAATAAAGGATGGTGCGAACAAGTGCACAATGCGGTATGGGCTTATAATACAACCGGAGAGAAGCTACGGGAATGTCACCTTTTTGTTTAACATATGGGGTTGAAGTTTGTACTCCCAACGAAGTTATGATTCCAACAACAAAGAAAGAAGCTTGGGAGAAAAATCTTAGTGCGGGAAACATTTTAATCAAATTAGATGAATTAGAAGAAAAAGAGAGAGAGCACTACAACATATGGAGAATTATCGGCGAAGATTGGCCGATAGAATATAACAAACGTGTCAAGATACGTGAATTTCAACCAGGAGATCTGGTGCTGCGAGAGACACCAATATATCAGCGTGAAAGTGGTGGAAAGTTGGCAAGAAAATGGGATGGACCTTATATCATTAAGGAAATAGTTGGCACAGGGGCATATAGATTAATGGATCCTTAAGGGAAAGATGTACGACAAAGATTGGATAGACCATGGAATAGGTTGTATCTCAAGAAGTATTACCCAAAGAAGATGGATGAAATGAAATGAATTTGGATGAAATGTTTTTGCGACAGAATGATTGCGAAGTTGAATAAAATAGAGAAAGATTGTGCGAATGTCTCGCAAACAATACATTACCGAAAATGAATGATTGAATGAATTGACAAAATGATAGAGTGAGTGAATGGGACGAACCTTTATGGCGTACACCCTAGTTCGCGAATGATATTTCGCAAGAGGCAAATGTAAGACCTAAAGTACGTCATATAAGGGGGTATCTCTTGACATGGCTCAGGGGAAAGGTTACACCGCTCCTGGAACATGGGTCATGGAGATTTTGGGCCCATGAAAGCCTATCCGGGAGAGATACCTTGGATTTCCAACTATATATATAAGGTTATACCCTGGTTGGGCCCGAGGGTCTCTTCCAAGGAGTCGTGTATGCTCAAGGCGCCGGGGTACACGGTTGAGCCAAGAGTGCACAGGGCATTTGAAGTGTCTCGGCCATTCTTGGCAAGTCTTGGTATATACGCACTCGGCAGAAGAAAACTCCACTTAGGGTGCGGTCTCGTAACCATAAACCATATAGGTATAAGGGATAAGAGTCTGCGAAAACAAGCTGGTTGTTGTTAAGATCGGATGGGAGGAGCTAGTCTTGTATGGCCGATGTACGCCTCCTTGAAGGGGCAACCGGGGAGAAGATAAGGCGGCACCCTCCATTAGGGAGTGATAAGTGTCAAAAGACGCAAATGTCACGAGGCTTTGTTTTCGCAAGAAAATTTAGGCTTGTCATATTTGTGCGATGATCCTGTAGAGGCAATAATACTAACGTAAGGGTAAGACGAGATCAATGGGTTTTTGCATGAAAATGTAAAGACGTCCTGCGATTTCGTCACAAAACGGCAATGTCATGGGATTTTATATTCGCAAGAGTACTTAAGCCTGTCATATTGTCGCAAATAACATATCTGCAGAGGCAAAAATACTTAAGAAATGATAAGACAAGGTCAATGGGTCATTACATGAAAATGTAAAGACGTCCTGCGATCTTGTCGCAACGAAGTGGCGAGATAAGACCTTTAATTAGGAAGGCAAAATAAGACCACACAATCAATGATAAGACAAGATCAATAGATTTCTTCATTTGTGAAGATATCCTGCGATCTTGTCGCAATGATAAATTTCAACATAAATAAAGGTAAGCGAACATGCTTGCGAGATTAGAATTGCAAATCTAAAATGAGATAGATAGAGAAAATAAGGGATTATTCATCAAGGGATTTAGTCTTTCCAATCAAAAAGAATACTTCAACGGAAATTGAAAAGCATCTTATGCAAAAAGTCATACAGAAAAAGAGACTGGAAGATGTAAAATTACAAAAATAGTTTAATTCTCTACATCAGCGTTCTCGACAACAGGAGATGATAAATGTTCTTAAACAATTTTATCAGCTTCACCTTCGCCAGTTGGAGGATTTTCATCAGAAATTTTTTCATTTGGATTCTTATCGACAATTTCATTATTCGCGAGATCTTCGCAGCTTTCATAATCGTAATCACTATCAGGAGAATTAGGAACTTCATCATCTTCAACTTCCAAAGGTTCAATAGAGACAGGGTCAAGGGATTTAGAAAGTAAGATCTCATTCACAAAAACTTCAGCTTTGGGATGAAATTGACGAAGAAGTGTCTTCTGTTGATTCCTACTTTGGATATCTTTAAGATGGCTAAGATAATTGAGCTTTCTTGCGGCACGATCACGAGAGTGGGCAAGAGTAGCGACAAGTGTTGCATTTTCTTTGCGAATCTTGGCATGGGCGGATTCCAAAGTAGACAGAGAGGTGCGAAGATCTTTCGCAGATTCTGTGAAAATAAAGAAGAACAGCAGAGTTACAAATAAAAAGTAATGTAAGAAATTAGAAAAGGAAAACGGCGGATGAGGCAGTCAAATTTTATGACTACCTTCCTTTTGCGAGATAAGATGTTGGGTCAGGGCCAAGCAACTATTCTCCAAATGATCCATGGCATTATCAAAACCATCACCGACAAGACCTTTTAACCGAGAACGCAAGCTTTTTTCATTAGAAATTAGTAAATTATTTTCCTTCGCAAGGGAGGAATGAGATTCTTTTAACTTGGTATATTCATCCTTGAGCTGGTTTGTTTTCACACTTAGAGTTATTCTACCTGAATAAGCTTATCTCTTTAGTAGTGGTTTCTTTGAGTTTATTTTTCAATGAGCGGATAGATTGTTCTTGCTCATTCGGTGCTTTCGACAAACATCAAGTTGTTGCGAGGATATCGTCACCTTGTCCAACAAAGCTCGCTTCTCTTGAGACAAAGTTCCATTTTCATCGATAAGGTTTCCAACTCCAAATTAGATTTAGTCAAAGAATATGAGAGATGCGACAATTCGTTACTTAATAATTCTTGCTTCGGACTAAGTAGGCGTTTTCTTGGGTTAGATTATTTATCCGGTCAATGAGAATATGTATGGAGGTTATCTAATCGGTTATATTGCTCCATCCAAGCATCTCTTTCCGTTCGAGTTTCTTCTACGATAGATTCCACTTGATATATCTCCATTTTACGTTTCTGATTCAAAGCTTGAAAGGCGAACAAAGTCTTAAAAAAAAAAAAAAAAAAAAAAAAAAAAGGGGAGGAAATGATACCTTTTAGTTCTTCATTCTTCCTGCGAAGATTATCACGATCCAGCGAAGTATTATGAAGGCTATTCTTCAAAGTCTTAATTTCTTGTTCTAAGGATGCTCGCGACATGGTATCAGAACCAAAATACTTACTCAAGGACTCATAAACACTAGATCTGATAGGATCAGTGGAAATTTTCTTAACATCATTCATGGTATCCGATAAAACTTTAAAAGCTACATCTATCCCTTCCAAGTTTTCTTTAGTAAGAGAGATAGATCCAGAGGAAGAGGAAATGATGGAGGAAGAGGGAAAAGTTGAATCATCTTTGGTCATAAGAATGTCAGTTAAAGGAACCTGATTAACAAGCGGGGGAGAAGTAGAGGTATTAAGGGTAAAAGTGGAGAGAGGTTCATTTTGAAGAATTTCATTAACGGAAAATTCAGGGATTGATTCATCATGCGAGATCCTCGCATGAGAAGGTGAGTCATCATGAGAGGAAAGAATTGGTTTATCTTGCGAAGAAATCGCTAGAGAAGATGAATTATCCTGCGAAGGTATTGTAGGAGAAGCAACAAGCTTAAACCCAGGAAAAGAAACAGGAGGCGCAACAGATTTAGAAGGGCGAGGCTTCTTGGGGGATTTATCGGCATCTTGCGAATTACAAGCTAAATAAGAAACAGAGGCAACAATATTGTTATTAAAAGAGTAAATGTTTCTTAAATACCTTATTATTCGCGAGCTTTCTTTTAGAGGCAAAGGATTTCGGTTGTTTGGTTGCGAACCCATGGAAACACTAGGATTCGTAATGATGAATTTGGTGCTAGATTTATCCTTCTTTGAAACAAAAATGGCAAGAGAAACATTAAAAGAAGAATAGTATCCAAATAAAAGACTTCAATAAGAGAGATCAATCATGAAATAATCAAAATTAGCAAAATCAACGAGACTTTGATGCCATAGAAACGATGCGAGAAGAGTTGTAGCAGAAAGACGATGAAGAAGACGATGAAGGAAAGCGGCAGAGAAAAGTTGCAGACAATAAAAAAGATGAAGTAAAAGAAAAGAAAAATTTTCATAAGGAATTCTCCTTTAAATAGATGGGAAAAGAGTAACTTAGGATAACATTAAATGTGCTTAGGTAAAAAGTGAAATTTTAGATACGTGTAAACGGTCATTCCTAAATTCACGGAATCTTGTCGGTAAAAAAATGGATAGAAAACAAATGGTTGCGACATTTCAAAATGTTAGTTCTCATGACATTCTCTTCTTCGCAGAGAAGACATGAGAAGAGGCAAGATGTAGGATCAGAATATCGCAACCTCAATACTTCTCGAGAGTAATAAACGACAGCTTCATGAAGGAGTTGCGGGGAAGTAAAATAAATGACGCAATGGATGACGACAGCCAGAACACGAGGAAGATGTGAAAATCTGGCGAAGGTTAAGAGTGTCGCGAGGACGAACACTTATACACTTTCGACACTTCGCGAGTTATTCCCAGAAAATAAAGGGACTGACTTCATTTGTCATCCCTTTGTGTATTATCCTATATAAAGGGGTGAGTAAGTCTGTTGTAGGGAGAGTTCTTTTTGAATTGTTAAGCAAGTTATTAGGAGAGAGAAAATTAAGAAGGATTGTAATTTCTTTTGCTCTGTTCTACCTTCTTCTGTAAACATTTCTAGAAAATAATCAATAAAATCTATAGTTATTCATCTTCAAATGGATTAATCGAGTAAATTCTAGTGAGGGGTGTAGTGTGGGATTTCCTGCAACTACACCGAACATAAGTTTCAAGGAAACAGTTAATCAAAAGGTAATTAATAATTTTTCCAGCAAGAAAGATACTAATCAGAAGACAGTGATTGATTTTTCCAGTACAAGGTTCAAGAAAGCTATTAATCAGAAGGCAATGAATGATTTTCCCAACTCAAGGTTTAAGAATGCGATATATCAGAAAGTAATGAATGATTTCCCCAGCAGAAGGTTAAAGAATACAATTAATCAAAAGGTAATGAATGATTTTTCAGACATAGGGTTCAAGAAGATAAAGCAAGCAGAATTTCGAGAAGATCCAAGAATCATACATAATAGAAGAATTGTTCAACCATTTGATCGGGGCAGCCAACATGATCCAGGCCCATCATGTGTTACTCAACCCATGAAATACCATGCCTAGGTAAGTGCTCAAATCTATCTAAGGGCGGCGAACGCTCATAAAACTTAAGGAGATTTTTTTAGAAGTCCAATATCTCTCTCTCTAAGCGTCAGGTAGAAAATAGGTAGGGGCAGAGTCGTCGTCAAAAAAAAAAAAAAAAAATCTAGGGGCAGAGTCGTCATTATGTCAAGCCCCTGTAAAAAATAAAAAAATAAATCTAGGGGCAGAGTCATCACCATGTTTGGCCCCATTCAGTCAGTCAAAAAAAACAACTAGGGGCAGAGTCGTCTTTATGTTAAGCCCTCGTAAAAAAGAAAGAAAAAAAATCTAGGGGCACCGCCATCATCATACCGGGCCCATATCATGATATGAGTTTCAGTGTTTTATTATCGTGTTCAGTCTTTTTTCATGTAAATAATTTAGAGAGAGATATGTTAGTCCATTTTTATGTCATCATTAGTCCTGTAAGTCATCTCCTAAAGTTCTATGGGCAACGGTTGCCCAAACGGATAGATCTAAAAAATAAAAAAAAATAGTAATAAAAAAGAAAAAAATGATGAAAAAAAAATGATAAAAAAAAAAGAAAAAAAAATGATGATGAAAAAAAATGGTTATTAAACAGCCACTTGGGAAAATTGAGTAGCACTTAAAAGAGATAGAGAAAAAGAAGAGTCGTGTGGAGAAAATGGAAGATTTGAAGCATCGAACGTCATCCCTGGAAAGCAGCAAAATCTTGAATCGTTTTACAGTTTGAAGCCAATTGATGAAGTTAATTATAGCTGGGAGATAGCTGGGAGGATTGACAAATTTGAAAATTTGGATGGGGACGGTAATATTTTTGGTGGCATCTATCAGACACGTGGCAGGTCAGGATTCCTAAACCTTTGTATATATTGAGTATTTTGTTTTTGAAAAATTATTTTCTAGGATTTGTTTCTTAATAATAAAAAAAAAATTAGTATTTATTAGGAACATGTGCTACTAATAGCCCTTTTGCAAGGTCATCAGTTACAGGGTTTTTCCAGACTTTTGAACGCAAAGCTCGAAGGGAAAGTGAGGCTTACTTTCTACATAAGGATTGTGGCAATCAAGAATGCTCGGAGCAAATTATTTATCTAAAGCTCCATATGGATCGTAGAAAGGACAAGATGATGAAAATATTTGGGCAAAGTCGTAAAGATTGAAGAGCCGCCACTCAGACGATGCAATCGATGTGATGACGTAGCATGTGGTTAGAAGAATTAATGTAATATACTGCAACCTGTTTTCGCAATAGTTGGTATAACACAAGTACCGCTTCGTCATGATCTCTATCATGGGTATGTGTACTGGTGCAAAATTAAAATACTTAGAAATAATCTGGGTGAACCTACAGTATTTTCCCGGGTAATTTACAAGTGAGGAATCCAACAAAATATTTTTAAAGTGCAAAATAGGTGTGTACGTCTTTGGCATTCAGTTGCACGCAAACCTCTGCCAAAGAGGGGAAACTGTAGACATCCCAATATTACACGGTCACGAAAATTCGCCGCAAAATCGTATCGGAAGTGGTAGCATATATAAGTCCACAAAAATGAGCTAGGCATATAGTCCAGTAGCTAAATGTTTACATGCTAGTTACTAGGTCCACTAAGTCCCAAATGTGAGCTAATCTTCTAATCGGCCAGGTAGACGACCACTTTAGTCCACCTAATGTTAGGGCCATGCATGCCATGATTAGACTTTGCGTTCATTTCATAAAATCCACTCCAAAAGTCCAATAGTACTTACTGTATATTTCTTATACACCCGAAAGTGAGTTTATTCGTACACCCATAATAATACATAAAATTGGTTAAAAAGACCAAAATCAATAATTCCTGGGTGAAAAAGATATTTAGATTTTGATACTGTTTAAATTGACAAAAATATAAAAATAGGCAGGATGTAACCAGTTTCATCCTACCCATTTTTAAATTCTTTTTCTTATTTTTAATTTATATCAGGATGCATCCAGTTTCATCCTCGCCATTTTTTAAGTTTAAGCCAGGATGAATCCAGTTTCATCCTTGCTATTTTTTTTGTGTCCATTTCACCCATAATAATTTTTACTCGTCCATTTGAACTATGTTTTAAAATTTTTTGGACAAATAACCCATTTTCCGATAATAATATGTCGACACTTTAGATTGGTTTTGTCCGCAAGACATTTCATGTTTGCAAAAATCTTGAGATTAAATGATATTTGGCTGTTTCAGTAAAAGAAATTATAATGAATTTAATAATCAGAAATAATATTGTTTTATTTGGTTAGAATATCTAGGTTTTTAATTTGAGTCATCGGATTTAGGTTATTTTAATCCTAAGATAGTTGTTGACGGAAGAAAGCTATAAATAGGGTGTCATTTTTGAGTATAGGGGGAAGGATTTTCGATAGAAATCTAGGAGAACTGCTTAAGAAGAAATTTAGGAGAGAAAATATATTAGAAGGCTAAAGGTTTGCCGCATTTGGATACGATTTTGGACGAAGGTTATTGTTTTTGTGGATTCATTTCGATCTAAGTAACATGAGGAACATCTTTTGCGAGAAACTCCAGGTACTTAACAAGGGAGATGCGGTGTGCGCGGAAGGAAGAAGGGATGAGAGTGTAGGGACTTGCCCCAAGACCCTACACCTCATGGCAAATCGTGGAGACGCGGTGTGCGTGAGAAGAGAAAGTGCGCGAGTGTAGGGGACTTACCCCAAGACCCTACATCTTGTGACAAATCGTGGATATGCGGTGTGCGCGGAAGGAAGAAGTGATGAGAGTGTAGGGACTTGCCCAAGACTCTACACCTCATGGAAAATCGTGGAGACGCGGTGCGCGTGAGAAAAGAAAGTGATGAGAGTGTAGGGACTTACCCCAGGACCCTACACCTTGTGACAAAACATGAAGATGCAACGAGCATGAGAGGAAGAAGCGATGGGAGCGTAGGGACTTGCCCCAAGACCCTACGACTTGTGGCGAAACATAGAAATGTAATGAAGAAATGATGGGAGTGTAGGGACTTACTCCAAGACCCTACACCTGGTCACAAAGTATGGATAAATATTGGAAGGGAAAGGGGGGCGCCCACGAGCTGAATAGAAGAGTGCCAATAGTGAGTGGGTCCCAACAGAGGGTAGCCCCATCCAGAGGCAGAGGTGTTCCATAGTGGGAGGGATATCAAGGACACGTGTACGGACTCTAGATGTCAGAGTGGGAAAGAAGTCAAGGTGGTGCACGTGTACGGTATCCAGGAACTTAAGGGAAATTTAGGAGGGTTATAAATACCCATCTCTTAAGAAGGAGAGATGAAGCCTTTTCTGTGTAAAAATTAGTATTGTACTACTTGTTGGATCAGAGTTATTCCTTCCTCTTTGGTGTAATTCACCCATTTAATTTATACCATATTTACATTGGCGACTTCTACTGGGCTCTGATCTCAGTAATAGTACAATGACTACACCAATTGCACAGCCACATCCCGCTGCAGATGCTGGTGACATCCCACATCCTGCACAGACAGAGGGAGAGCCGCTTACTGAACTCCAGCAAGCATTGTTGGATTTCCAAGATATGGAGCGACGACGCATCGAACTGGCAGCGCGTATTGCTACACTTACACCGATAACTCATGATAATGGAGCGATTGGCGAAGGAGGTAGACCAGGAACAGGCATGTTACAGCCAAGAGACACAAACGGGGAGCACATATCTGTCACCCCCCATGATGTACATACCCCTCACACACCCCAGTTCACTCCCACGAGTTGTACTAGACAGAATTTTACGATAGATGAACTAAAGATGGCCAAATACATCGAAGACAAGTATGGATTAGAAGCATCATCCAAGTCGTTCACGGTTCAATCACCGCTTACTCATGATGTGGTGGCCCGCCCAATGCCTCTTATGTATAAAACTCCCAAGTTTACTTTATTCGACGGGACGGGCAATGCAATGGAACACTTACACCGCTTTACCATGATGTTAAATGAACACGCTGCGAACAAGCATGTATGCCTAAGGGAGTTCGGAAAGTCTCTCACAGGAGATGCATTCACTTGGTTCATCACTCTTCCCCAAAGTAGCATTGAGACATGGGACCAATTACAGCAACTTTTTATGCAAAAATTTTACTCCAAGCCAGTGAAGATTTCAATCTCAGACTTATGCAAGATACGATTCCGCGTAGGTGAGAAGAAGACTGTGTTTGTCAAACGCTTAGGATGGAATATTTGAGGTGCAACATTGTCATCCCAGAGAAGGAGTTGGTCAACATCGCATTCTTTGCCTTACCTCTGCAGACACGGCGAGTATTAGAGAATCTTTGGCATGGAAAATTTTGCCGACTTAGAAGAATCATGCGCAAGAAGGACTCTGAGAAGAAGAGATGGGCGCTGAAAGCAAAGCTTGGCCTCACGGCGTTTCATATGCTCGGGATGAAGGTAACCAACGACGTCGACCATTCAAAGACAATGAAGAACGACGCGGTAAACGACCAACAAACTCCACGACGAGAGAGGAACCTCCACGAGTACCCCCGCTCTTTTGACATATTCCTTGACACCCTGCTCAAGGAATGGATCCGCAATGATGACATCAAGCTACCAGCACCCCCAAAGGAGCCAACGGAACAAGACAAACGAGAAAAGAATTACTGCTTATTTCATCGTAAAGTGGAACATCCCACAAAGGAATGCCGCACATTACGATGGAGGTTTCACAATCGCATGAAGAAAGGTGAAATCGATCTGAGTACTAATAAGATCCAAGATACTCCGTTCGCGACTCACCAAGCAGCAATGTTCGCACACATAGAAGACGCATTACAAGAAGACTTGGACGTACGAGATGGGCGAAGTACAGACGGGTGAACATGAATACTCCGAGGCGCACGATGACGAACATGTAGACATCTTGGCGAAGTTGCAGCCATGGATATAGCGAGACAACACCGAGTACATTCTTTGCAAAGGTAGTAAAAGAAACCATTATTTGCGAAATTCTTCGATTCCTAGGCTTCACACAAGCTCGGCGTCGGATGGCAGCGGAATTCATTACCGTATTGCAGCTGAAAATATGACGGCATACCTTGATAGGCGATATCCCTTGCCCACTAACGTAATCACATTTTCGAGAGGCCGATCGTCGAGTGGATTGTGATCACACTAGACCACTTTACCTCACCGCATCCCTTCGAAAGAAGTCCTTCAAGCGTGCCTTCATCGACACTTGGAGCTTCCTTGAACTTAGTCCCTTCTGACATTTTACAAACCATGGGTATTAAAGACTCGGAAATACGGAAGTCTCAAACCAGGATCCAAGGGTTTGGAGGTTTAAGTCAAGTATACCATAGGTACCATTAATCTAGAGGTCAAGACAGGACCTCTTCGATCTATAGAACCATTCCACGTCATGAATGTTGAAACAGTCTATCACATGTTGTTAGGATGACCATGGCTCCACAAGCATGGAATTGTCCCTTCCACATATCACCAATGCGTCAAGTTCATCTTAAAAGGCAAACGAAACGCATCTCGCGACAGAAAATCCATTTTCACCCGAGGAAGCATACATGGTGAAGCCGCATTCTACACTGGCCTTAGTGAACCCAATGAAGTAATCACTCACATCTATTCCACTCCCATCCCGCATGGGAAACCACTTATCGGGAGGGGCAACGTCTACTAATCATAAAAAACACAAGCGAAGCAATAACACAGAAGCTTCAAGGTTCAAGAAGGAAGTGCGCTCGAGACGGACGTCATGTTTATCGCTTATAGCAATTACGGGAGGGCACCACACCAATAGTGGAGGTCAATATGGCGAAACCAACACACCTGGTCAAAGTGGTGACCCTATCAAATTACGGGAGCGCATCGTCCCAGAGCCAGAACCTAAAAGCAACGAGGTTACGAGACAATTAAACATAGGCACGACAGTTGCCCTAAGTTGATAGAAGTTGGAACTTCCCTCACCACCGAAGAAGGCAAGGCGTTAGAAGATTTATTAAGAGAATTTCAAGATATTTTCGCATGGTCTTATGAAGATATGCGGGTCCGAACCCTGACTTTAGTATGTCATGAGCTCAAAGTATCTCCTACTAGCAAGCCGGTGAAGCTGACCTCGTAGACGATTTCACCACGACATTGAAAACAAAATTAAAGAAGAGATAACTAAAATGTTAGGCTATTTGGATATATCAAGCATATACATCATCCTACATGGTTGGCTAACATTGTACCCGTCGAGAAGAAGAATGGAACGTTGCGCTACTGCTGTAGATTTGAGAGATCCGAACAAAGCTTGCCCCAAAGACGAATTCCCAATACCCATCATTGACATGTTGGTTGATTCCACATCGAGATGATGACTTGCGCTCGTTCATGGATGGTCAAAGTGGGTATAACCGAGATCAAAATGAAGGAGTCGGATGCGAGAAGATGACATTCTCTACACCTATTGGTAACTTCTATTATGTTGTCATGCCCTTTGGTCTAAAGAATGCGGGGGCTACATACCGAGCAATGACATTTATCTTTCATGATCTTAACCATACCGCAATGGAAATATACATTGATGACATCGTGGTTAAGGGTAAACGAAGGGAGGATCATATCCCTAATTTGCGCAAAGTATTCACCGGATGCCGAGAATACGACTTGAAAATGAATCTGCCAAATGTATTTTTGGGGTGACCTCTGGAAAATTTTTGGGATACCAAGTAACGAGTAAAGGCATCGAGGTGGACAAGGACAAAACGCAAGCAATACTTACAATGACCGCCCGACGACTACGACGAGCTACAACACCTAATTGGGCGAATCTCCATATTGAAGGTTCATCCAGGGACTTGCCCAAGTACATGCGGCACTTTTACCCATTACTCCGAAAGAATGTTCGGTTCACATGGGGGCACTTCAAGCGAGGCTTTTGATTGCATCAAGCGTTGCCTAACAAACCCGTACGTCCTGAGGCCGCCAATCAAAGGAAAACCACTGCATTTATACCTCGCGAATACAGACACGGCGATTGGCGCTATCTTAGCACAAGATATGAGTGACACACACCTAATACCTATCTATTATATCAGTAAGGCTCTCAAAGGGGCTGAACTCAAGTACTCGTCGTGGAAAAGGCATGCCTCCCATTGTTATTGGCGACTTCAAAATTGCGACATTACCTCTTGGCGCACCAAACATATGTCATTGCGGCAGACCAACCCGGTGACTTATCGACTACCACGCCCATTCAAAATGGTAGAGTAGGCAAATGGGCCTGCGACTCTTGGAATTCTCGTTCATCCCGCCGACCACACGGGGTAAGAGGACAAGCAATCGCGGATCTACTAGCAACCTTCCCAGGATCGACAACACCGACATAGCATTGTTTGAGGAGATAGCCATGGCAGCGAGAAGAAGAGCCTTGGCAAATGTTTTTTGATGGTTCGTCGACGGGACGCATGGGGGGCGCAGGAGTCGTGTTCATCACCCAAAAGGAAAGAGCACCTCACACTCGTTTAAATTGGATTATCCCTGTACCAACAACGCGGCAGAGTATGAAAGCTTCCTCATCGGTTTAACACTAGCCGAATCGATGAATATACGAAACCTTGAAGTAGTAGGGGATTCGCGACTCCTGGTTAATCAGATGGAAGGGGAATTCCATGTCAAGGAGCCAACTCTAGCCATATATAGAGAGAAGGCTCAGAAGTTGATTCAACATTTTTCCCATATCTCCATTCGGCAAAAACCTAGAACCTCTAACAAGCATGCTGATGCTCTGGCTACATTGGCTTCCACCTCAATTAATAGATGGAGATGAAGAGACTATCAACGTTATTCGAAGGAAGGAACCCTCAACTTGGGTGGAGGACCTCATATATGAAGATGAAAATGATTGGCGTCGACCAATCATTCTAGAATTAAAAAAGAGCACCAGAGGCACGTACTTTGCCTTGGAAGAAACTAAAGACCTATACACTTTTAGGAGGCTGACTTGTACTTCATTGCGTCGGGAGGTGCATTATGCGAGTGCACAGGGCCGGTCGAAGCCGAAACCAAACTTCAAGAGATTCACCGGCTCACGTGTGGTCATACTCTATCAATCGCTCTGCACGGGCGGATCAGAGCGGGATTTTATTGGCCGGATATGGTAAAGCAGCAACAAAGCATGCAAGACACACCTGTGAAGGTTGTCAAGCGCACCACAATATCAAGAAGTTTGCGTGAAATGACGGGTCCGATGGTGATTGGAGAACACCATCTTTGGATTATCTTAGTAAACGCATACTTGCCCGAAGATAAGAACTTGGCGCTTAAAATTGAAAAGAAATCCAAGCGATTCTTTGTGATCGAAGGGGAATTGTTAAAGTCGCAGATTTTAATCAACGCACTCTAAGATGCTTGGGTCTGAGAATCTCTAAGTGCAATGGAAATATCTCATGACGGTGAGCATCAAGGAAAGGCACGAATGTTTACGCGAGTTATATGATGCGGGTATTATTGGCCAACTATGGAGCATGATACGGCGGAATATTTTCAGCGTTGTGAGCAGTGCCGGCTACATGGGAACCTCATTCACGCACCACATACCACTCTGCAGCATTGTCACACCATGGCCTTTCCACAAAGTGGGGTTTAGACATCATTGGTCCAATTACGCCTAAGTCATCAAACCAGCATGAGTACATCCTTGCAGCTACGGAGTTGTTTACAAAGTGGGTCGAAGCGATCCCACTGAAGCACACTACAGGAAGTGTCGTTGTGGCCTTTATCAAAGAAAACATCATTAGCCGCCGGCATACCAATATGCCTCATATCGACAATGGCACTCCTTTCGTCAATAACGAAGTACGAGACCTTCTTGCGTCATTCCACATTAAACACAAGACCTCAATGCCATACTACCCCAAAGGAAATGGACAGCCGAGGCAACCAACAAGACCTTGCTAAGGATCCTCGATCGCATTTATACGACAATAAACGTCTATGGCATGACGAACTACCCATGGCACTGGGCATACCGCATTGCAAAAGAAGCTCAATCCGGCGCGTCACCCTATAGCCTAGTATATGGTGAAGACGCCGATACCCGCAGAAGTGGTAGTGGCCTCGGCTAGAGTATTGATTGCCAGGTGTGTAGGCATTGATGAGAATAGGCGCTTTATGGCATTAGACTGCATTGACGAGCGTCGTGACAAGGCGGATGCGCATGCAAAGCAACATATCGTGATCCTTTGGCAAGGTCATATAACCAAAAGGTCATCCCACGAAGTTTCGAAGTAGGAGACTTAGTGCTTTCCATCGCGCCCCATGTACAACGTAATGAGAGCGCAGGAAAATTCGCTCCTAATTGGGAAGGACCTTACCGCATCCGAGAAGCAGCGGAGAGTGGGTATTACAAGCTTGAACGCCTTGATGGAAGCAAGATCAAAGGAAAGGGTAAGGCCCAAGCTAATGATAAGGTCAACGGAATGTGGCTTAAGACTTTTTATATGTAAAAGTTAATTTCTATCTCATAAATAAAATCTTTTTGGGGCACAAATATTACCTTGTGTTATTTTCTTAACTCATCCATGCACACCCGAAAAGGGAGGCAGAACATAATAGCGATGGGCTGCCTTAAACGAGAATAAGGCAAAAGCACCAAAAATACACCAAGATTCGGTGTGGCTCACTTCGTATCAAAAGAAAGAAAGAGCGATCGAGATACACCAAGATCCGGTGTGGCTCGCTTTACAACAAAAGAAAGCAAGAGCAATAGATCAAGGAAGATGCCCCAACATAAACTTTCCTTAGAAGGGCAAGTAGTCGATGGGTGACTAGAACCTCGGTTACTTAGTGTGAGGAGAGAATCCTCAGACAACACTTACCTTAGCAGATTCTAACAATTAGCGAGTCAGAAAGAAGACAGACCATGGTAGCGTTACACAAATAACAAAGACCCATGCACAACCAGGGCGTCAGCATGTATGCATGCATAATGACAATCAATGCACAAACAAAACAACGGGTAATTTCGCAACAGACCCGAAATCAACACCTCACATTGGTGTTCTTGCCATCAGACACATCAAAATGACAAATGCTTTATTAAGATTGAGGTAATATATAAACACGTTAGGCATATAGCATAAAACGATCATTTGCGTTTATGAGTAATAAGCCCCATGCAAGAGCATGGCGAACTCCTCCCTCAAGAAATGACGGGCGAAGTAACCAGTGTAGGCCGATAGCAGGGAATACACTGATTCAATTACCCAGCATAAACATCATCATATTAATGGAACGCCTATAGTCTTCACGCTGCATAAAAAATCGAACCCGTTCCGATTTCATGATAAGTCGTTGTTCTTCCAAAACGATAGGAACAATGCGGTTACATGACAAGAGAGTAGACTTACGGGCTTCGACATGAGCTAACTCAACGTCATGTTGCTTTGATGCATGTTAGCAAAGTGATCTTCACATATGCGTAAGACCCTAGCATATGAATGAGCCGCGAAGCCCTGCGAAGGCATAATTGCGTATGCTATATATTCCAGCCAAGCAGGGTTGTGCGGTAGGAATAAAGATAGAAGATATTTGATTACAGTATGGTTTAGTATACCACAAGACTGGATTTTATACTACCAGCACATCGCCCAAGGAAGTACACGAATTTCAAAAAAAAAAAAAAAAGAAAGAAAGAAGAGAGAGATGAATAACACACAAAAGATTATTTTCACAAACAAACCAGAAACACACAAGGATTCAAACGGATACATGTCTTGGCATAACAACTAACCAAGTACATACCTTTCCGCGGTCCTAAAAGGGAAAGGATAAAGAGATACTAAGAAAAGGGAACATGCAGGATCGACCAGCATGACACGCCTACGCACCTAACAAACAACCCGCATACGCACATGCGAGAGCGACGATATGACATCAACTACAATACAACCATATTAAGGAGTGACTCAAGCTCTGTTTCCAATTCACGAAGTTGGGAGGTAGCCTCGGCCAAAGCATTATTCTCGGTAGTACGATCGAAAGCTTTGCAAGAGGCGAGCCACGGATCTTTGCTCGATACTAAAGGGCAATTAGACGAGCTTCATGTTCTTGGATACGGAACGAGTCTCTCAATCATCTGAGAAAGCTCCGCACGACGATTGCTAGTGCCCAACTCGAGTGCAGTTAGCTTATCACTCAACCATTGAACATTAAACCCCAAGCCTGCGGCACTGTCTATTAACGACCTCCAAACGCTCGGTGATTAGCCGAGTGTGGCATGGCGTCCTCATCCTCCATCCCAGCCACTACATCTAATAAGCCATTGACGAAGCTTACCAAAACATCCCCAAGAGGAACTGGCCCCCAAATAGGTATATGTCCGTGATCCTTCACGATCTGAGCATAACGAGCACCGTGGTCACAGGCAACCCAGAAGCCGTAAACTAGCACATATCCTTCACCATTGTTCGCAAGGTCACCTGTTTTATCTCATGCCCAAACCGGGTACGCTTGGGTCGTAATAGAGGTGGGCATAAGAACCTTTCTTACGGAAGAACTGGACACCGAAGGACGGGGAGCCTCGCCCCATGGCTTGACGACTTGGTACGTTTGAGATCATTGGAATCGGAACGATCCTCCGAAATCTGACGACCGCCTTTCATTTCCTAAAAAAAAAAAAGGGGAGGGGAGTTAGGGATGAACAAACACTAATGTATATGAAGGTAAGATGAACAAAGGACGATACCTGAGCAGCAAGTGAGAGATGACTCGAACGACCTGAACGACTAGAGCTAGGAGGGGAGGAGGCTCATAGACTAAAGTAAGAACGAAGAAAGAGAAATGTTTAGCAAGTGAAAAAAAAAACACAACACAGCAGCTCGTATTTATAGAACAAAATAAATAAGCACGTGCAATAACGACAGAGGAGGAGGAATATAGTAATAAAGAGGCCTACCATAGGGAACAACAGCATGATCAGGTACTTCTGGGAGTTGAGCAACCGGTGAGGAGGTAATAGGGGTACGACCAGACCGCCGCGACCGGTTAGACTATAACATACCGACAAAGTATCAGAAAATAATCAGATCAAGACGTATGGCCGGGGTGAAAAGGAAGGAGTTTACCTCTATCGGAACAGCCAAGACCTCGTCCGGAACCTCACCACCGCACTCTTCCGCCGAACGAATAAGATTAGATTTACGACGGCGGGGACCAACTACCCTACCTCGGGTGCTCGAGTGTAAACCTTCCGCAGCAGCAATAGACGATTCCAACTTAATACGACCAGATTGATGAAGAAGCTGGAGGAAGGCCCTTCTTTAGTCTCGGCTGGGAAGACTACAAAATTTAGTCACCCTCGAACTTGATCCCGCTTGAGAACGTTTCCACAAGCTGGTTGCGACAAGACACGACTTCCGTAAGGCAAATTCTTCTCAAAAGGAAAAGCTCTCGACTACCGAAAACGCCCATCCATAAACATAAACCGGTGAAAGCACCTAGCTACAAATATATCATCATCACTAAACGGAAAGAAGTGCGATGCGCAAACACCTTGGTGAAACACACACGACGAGCAACACGATGAATGTTGTAAGATAAAGCACAAAATTTTCCTTCATAAAATCTGGGATATGGCCGGAGTCACTGCAAGAGCAAAGTCCCAAGCAAAAGAATCAACTTCGGCTTCAAGTCCTATTACCACCTCATCATCGGGAGAAGTAGAGGAAAAGCGTCACGTGGGAAAACATGATAAGCACCGTCGAGATAGGGCGAAAGGTGAATTCCTCAAGACGATCCATAACATCAACAATGCGCACGGCGCGATGGGGACGAAGACCTTTATAGAGAGCAAGACGAGGATAAGATAATGTCTGCGTAGAACGACGGACGCGAGTAGTGTTCACAGCACGATGACAAACTTCATGGCGGAGATGTAAGGAGTTTGGGGAGGGACGATAATTCCGGAAGTGTTCCCATAGCCATACTTGAAGGAAAGCCATGGCAGCATTACTCTCAATGGTATGATCAGGATGATTTACCCACTGGAGGTCACCGGCTAAGGTGTCAAGATAGCGGTACAACCCCCCCAAGAACATGGGAGCCAAGGGAAAAGAGACTTTGTTGACCATCAATACTGCCATTACTATGAGTTCGTCTTTGATATTATCCTTTACACCATATTCAAAAAGGTCATGGGATAACCAAAACACCGATGTAGCAAGCTCATGCTTAGGGTGATCCTCGACATGATAGGCAAAGACGATGAGTCGGGGGACTTACGGGTGCAACTCGTGTATACCAAAAATCTGCCCATGCCTTAAGACCAGCCCGTTTCTTCTTCTTAGGAGCACCTGAGGGAACATCGTCTTGAAGAGAACAACTCCTAGCTTGGCGGAGCACTCTGCACATTTTTTTCCTCTTCGGTATTACGAGATTCCAATACATTTTTATAAGGAGCATTACCATGCATAGGGAGAGCCAAGATAGCCACGACGTCTTCGAGTTGGAGTAGCCTCTCCCCAAGCAAACAAGAGTGTATGAACCCCTTTCACCCCAGCGAAGAACCACACGACGAAGATCCCATAGATTGCGTGTTATATGCCTAAACTTGGAAGCTTGAAGGCGTTATATACCCCAATTTCATCTAAAATCTCGACATTAAGGTTCAAGGAGCACACAGTCTACCCATTTCGGCCATACGGGAGGGCATGTGGATGTGCCAAGGAAAGACACATTGGGAAGTACATGATCACCTCGACGAGCGGTGAGGTATGGTACCTCGACACATCAGGAAGAAAGGCTTGAAGGTTCACGTGCTAAGAGCCAAGACGCATCGGTAGCTTGTGGCAACAATGATGGAAGAGCGGGCGGCTTGGTCGAAACCATCCGGTCAAGTAGTATCGCCTTCTCTCAAGCAGCTTCACGGCCAAGAAGCACGTTCTCGCGTTCTTGCGTTGACATAACTCGACCCCTACGAGATTGACGGGGAAGAAGTGCACTTTGAGAGACACTTGGGGTGAGTGTGTCTTCATCGGAGCGGCGTCCGTGCTATGACTAAGTTGGTTATTTCGCTTTGAGGAATCACATTTGTTAGAATCGAGAATCACTCATGTTGTATTAAGTTAAGAAACGCAAGAGGAAAATAAGAATAAGAAAAGAGAATGAGATGGGAAAATAAAATGAGTAACAAGGAGGGTCTATATATAGAGGTGAAGAAAGAGAGAGGCGGAATACTACAAAACTTTTGCTAAGAACGAGGTAAAATGTCACATCATATGGGGGAAGGTGATACGCTGAGACATGCGATGCATAAACAGTAGTAAGGGCGTAAATAGCGGTAGTCTCTGTCACGGGGAGAGCATATTTGGGGACTCAAATAAGAAGAACGGATACGAGAATTCTTTTTGAGACGCATGATGGGTTGCCTAGCCTGGATGGCAGATGAACATGGCTGTTGAGTCATCATGGGGACTTGGCGCTAAGAAGAACGGATGTTGTACTCATAAGGGTACCCTACACCATAGAGACGTGTTCGTTGGGTCCTCACGAACAATTTGCGCTGCACATGAGAGCAGCCCATACTGGGAGTAAGGTCGGTGAGCATCATGGGCTGTACGATTGATGAGAGATCTGATATCCGGGAGAAGAAGGCTGATGGATGTCGTGAGTATTCAACAAAGAAATAGCAGGTTGATGAGGTTAGTACTTGAAGCAAGGAGAAGTGAAGGCATGCGTGAAGACAGGAGAGATGACAGGCATGAGGAGAGGTTTGAACAACCCCCTTTGTACGGGTGATTAGTATGGGTAAGGTATGGAAAGTGATAGAGTGAAGATGCATCTCGTATGACTTACGTATACAGAAGCAAGGGCCACGAGTAAGGCGTGGAGTACTACCATAGCCGGAAGACGGAGGTGATGCGTACTTGGGTAAGTTGATAATAAGTGAAGAAGAACATCATGACTTGTGAAGTATATGACTGCTGCTCACCTTGGATACGTGAACAGTCAGTCAGGGGACTTAATGTAGATACCTGAAAATATAAGGTGCGTGAGTACAGGGAGAAGCAACAAAGTGAAAGGACGTACACCAAGACCCTACGCAAACGTGGAGATGTAATGAACATGGGAAGAAGAGGTGATGGGGATGTAGGGACATACTCCAAGACTCTACACCTTAACAAGATGTAAGAACCTACCTTAAGACCCTACATAAACATGAAGATATAATGAATATGGGAAGAAGAGGTGATGGGGATGTAGGGACATATTCCAAGACCCTACACCTTAACAAGATGTAAGAACATACCCCAGACCCTACATCTTGTGACAAATCGTGGAGATGCGGTGTGCGGAAGGAAGAAGGGATGAGAGTGTAGGGACTTGCCCCAAGACCCTACACCTCATGGCAAATCGTGGAGACGCAGTGTGCGTGAGAAGAGAAAGTGACGAGAGTGTAGGGACTTACCCCAAGACCCTACATCTTGTGACAAATCGTGGATATGCAGTGTGCGCGGAAGGAAGAAGTGATGAGAGTGTAGGGACTTGCCCCAAGACTCTACACCTCATGGAAAATCGTGGAGACGCAGTGCGCGTGAGAAAAGAAAGTGATGAGAGTGTAGGGACTTACCCCAGGACCCTACACCTTGTGACAAAACATGAAGATGCAACGAGCATGAGAGGAAGAAGCGATGGGAGCGTAGGGACTTGCCCCAAGACCCTACGACTTGTGGCGAAACATAGAAATGTAATGAAGAAATGATGGGAGTGTAGGGACTTACTCCAAGACCCTACACTGGTCACAAAGTATGGATAAATATTGGAAGGGAAAGGGGGCGCCCACGATTTGAATAGAAGAGTGCCAATAGTGAGTGGGTCCCAGCGAGAGGGTAGCCCCATCCGGAGGCGAGAGGTGTTCCATAGTGGGAGGGATATCAAGGACACGTGTACGGACTCTAGATGTCGAGTGGGAAAGAAGTCAAGGTGGTGCACGTGTACGGTATCCGGGAACTTAAGGGAAATTTAGGAGGGTTATATCACCCATTTAATTTATACCATATTTACACCTAGGCCTTTATAAATTTAAGTAATCGAATGTTGGTTTGATGTTTTCATATGTTAATAAAAATTTTCCATTTGTCTCTTGGTTAATTCATCTTCGTGTTAATTCGTTACTACAATCTACATACTAACTCGTGGCTACTTTATTTATTATTAGATGAGCACATAAGATTAGCAACCAGTTTATCAGTACTTTTTATTCATGCATATTAGGACCTGAAAGAAAGATACTTGATTAGGTTGGAGTTTTAATTAAGAAGCGTTGACACGTCTTTGTCTGGTCTAACATGCTATACCAAATTTCTATACAGTTAGTTGATAATGATAAGTTGACAATAGTACTTCGCTGAGACTATCTTGGTCCTTAGTTGTTTGTTAGCAATTTTGTTTAATAATAATAATAATAATCACTTTTCATATTAATTAATAATAATAATAAATAGTATTAATTTAGAGTTTGATTTTATTTATTTGATCATGCGAAAGTTTTGCTGATCGTGTGAAAGTTTTGCAGGTGATAATCTTATGAAATTAATATTTTTGTTATATATTTTTATGATTAAAACCCTAAAATCCCAACTATAAAGTAGAGACCAATCTTTCGGATTGGACGGATAGGTGCCTCTCACCTTCCTAGCTCGTACCTTGATTCCCGGACATATTCTCTAAATATTGGACCAGTGCATATTTTGGGTCCCAACTCCCTAAGTTGGGTGGCGACTTCCCTTATTAATAATTTCCACGTGATTCCCATTTTAGATATTTAGAGATCCTAACGGATTTCGACGGTATCTACAATAGTGTGTGAAAACGACTATCGTCATCCTCTAAGAAAGTTTCAATGATTGAAATAAGATTTTAGAACACTTAACCATTATTGGATTGTGACATGTTGTGTACGTGAGTCCGAACAGCCTAATAATGAAGGCTCTGAAGAGGCAGAGTACTCCGATCAAGATGTGATCATCTTACCCGTCCCAATAGATGGTAGGACATATACAATCGCCGAGTTCATGAGTGGGCCTGCTTTAAAGCACGCGCTGAGGTTAAGGTAACTCCGCGGAGGTAAGCATTCTTTCCCTCTACAAGATATCCTGGTTTCTCGCCTTCTAAACCCTCCCGTGCTGCCTTATCCTTCTGCTCCTGGATGGCTTATGCGGCCCGAGTCGGAGACCATAGATGCCTTCGCTTTTAAGACTGTACCACGGATGGCCGTTCATCGTGGCGACTACGACCTACCGCTTATCGATATTCGATATAAATCAAAGACTCATCCGGTGTGGCCGCACTGGGCAGCTCATATACGCTCCAACCCAGTCATGTTGTCGCTCTTCGGAGGGCAAGCATTGATGAAGCCATAAACTCGTCCCTTAAGCGGGAGGTAAATAGATGCATCCGCGATGTAACGCGGATTTTCTGCCGTTGGGCTCCTCCTTTTCATACCCTTTTCACAGCGTGGGGAGAAGCTACCACTATATTAGAAGATGTAGTCGCTCTTACGGGGTTGTCGATCCATGGTAGTCACTCGTATGACGAGGCGGCCGTTTATGGAGCGCTAAATGATGAGGATAAGGATCTGTGTACTTATCTGTTGAAGTGCAAAGACGATTCTCATCGTGAACTAGTGCGGAAAACCCAAGCGCCTTCGGAGCGAGATAAAGGCAAAGAGGCCGCTGATAAAAAGAGGCATCTTCGTCCGCCAGGGAGGGGAAAGCCAAGTGGGTAGGAGAGAAGAAAGCTCTTCTTAAACACTCATCCGGCGATCGACTGCTATCTAGCTCTATCCGCGCCTATGAGGCAGTTCATGGCTCGTCAAATCCAACAGAAGCTGATCCCGAGTGGGTTGTTAAGGTTAATCGTCGTGCCTCTTTTCCTCTTTGGTTAAAATATTGGGCTCCCCAGATAGTTGATAAGAAAGTGCTTCCCCCCAAACGCAAGGAGAAGAATCCCCGCGCGGAATTAGCCGCTTTTATCTTGTTTTGGATTTGTCATGATGTGTTCGAATACAGTCCCCAAGATACCATTAAAGGTGAGCTTGTGCCAATGGCGGTGTTGTTGTCTCGCGGCGTCTCTTTTCCGCTCGCGCCGATGTTCTTAGGTGGTCTGTACCGCCATCTTGATCTGTTCTCTCGGGATCTCCAGACGGTGGGTTCATCTCACAAGATTGAAACCTACATCCCAACTTCTTTTATGCAGGCTTGGTATTGGGAGCATGTTCCCCCATGCGCGCCGGAGCCAAATGAACTCGCCATTCATCGCGAGGAAGATGTTAAGCAGGATGATGGTTCAATCAAGAAGCTTCCCGTTGTTTATGGCTACCCGCGGATGGCTCTTTGGAACTTGAAAGGGAAAATACCCAGGGGAGATCTAGGCAAGCACTTGGATGTGGCTAAGGATTTTGAACCATTTCCTTACCAAGACGGTCGCTCAGGTTCGACGCATTATGATTTTCTTGCACCTTTTGATGTGGAGTTGGATTCTACGAAGCTCTTATCGGAAGCAGATTTTGATTCAGCGATGGTTGTGTTACCCGGCTATCTTCCTGGTTTCTATGTTGGTAAGTTCATCGTCATATCATATAATCCTGATCGCGCAGCTCGGCAAGTGGGGTTTGATCAAGGGGTCCCTCATAGGTTCCCCCCTCCGTACAATTCTAGTATCGAGGACATCGTCGCTAGCTTCAACCGTTACGTCTTCAAAGGGGCGACTTGTTTGTCTGATCGGGGGATCGATTTTTCGTTCAAGCAACCTATCTCCGCGCGGCCTTTAGCGGTTACTGAAAGGGAACACGAGTATCATGATTTCTTAAGGCGTCGTGCTTTAAACTTTCTCTTACGCGAATCATCTCCCCCTCGTGATTTGACTGTCCAAGATCTTCGGGTGTAGGATCAGAATATCGCAACACCAATACCTCTGTGAAATTCATAAACGTTACGTAGCGAAGGCGTCGCAGATGAATAAAATAAGTGACGCAATAGATGACGACATCCAGAACACGAGAAAGGTGTGAAGACCTAGCGAGATCTAGGAGTGTCGCGAGATTATGCATTTGTACACTTGCGACACTTCACAAATCGTTCCCGAAAATAAAGGACGGTTTAGCTGTCATCCATTATGTAATACCCTATATAAAGAGTCGAACAGGCCTATTGGAGGAGAGATCTTTTTCGAGTGTTGAGAAAGTCATTAAGAGAGAGAAAGTTTGTAGTGATTGTAATTTCTTTAGCTCCTTTCCATTTTATCTTGTAAACATTCAAGAAATTAAACAACAAAAATTATAATTGTTCATCTTCAATGGTTTAATTGTGTGGATTCTTGTGAGGGGTGTAGTGTAGGATTTCCTGCAACTACATATTGGCGCTAGAAACAGGGACACTGGAGATTAGAGATGGGATATTGTCATTAAAATTGTTCAAATCAGGAGTATGATGGATAAATTGGTTAAAATGGAGAAAGCCAGAATCAAACAGAGTAATGGAGAATTGGAATGTAATATGATTACAAAGACGATGGTTAATAAATTTCATGAAGGTATCAGAGGGAGAATACACAAACGAGATTTTGAAGGAAAGAAAATTGTAACAACAGAGAAGGCGTCACCCTTGAAAGAATGGGAAAAACAAAAGATTACGTTTACAGCAACAAAGATATCAAGAGAGAATTTAAATCACACATCTCCACTAGTGATTACGATAAGCGCAAGCAAGGAAAAAGGAGAACCAACAAAAACAGTGGAAGAGTGGGCAATAAATAGAATTTTGGTGGATACAGGGAGTTTAGTGAATATAATATTTTATCGTGCTTATAAAGAATTGGGGTACAAAAATGAAGAAATGACTTCCTCAACATATCATATCCATGGTTTCGGCAAATCTATAACAAAACCTAAAGGGGAAATAAAAATGCGAATTATGTTGGGAGAAATTGAAACACAAGTGATGTTATGTGTAGTGGATATGGAATCGCCATACAACATGTTGTTGGGAAGACCATGGGTACATGCAATAAAAGCTGTAGCCTCGACATTTCATCGATGTGTCAAATTTCCTATGCCGAGTGGAATTGGCGAAATCAGAGGAGATACCGATAAAGGAAGGATATATCATCAAATCGAGGTAAAACATTATGAAGAACAGGTGAAGAGGCGAAAACATCGCAAAAAGATGGCAAAAGCAGCGAAAAAGGAAGAAGAATTTAGAATTTATATGATAAGAGCAGAAGAAGGAAAAGGAATACCTAGCGAAATCTCGGAAGAAGAGAATGAGCTTACGAAGGAAGTAAAAGGACCAACGCCTATGGGAGAACCGAAGGCTAGCTACACCGCGGCAGATCCGACAAAGGAAGTGAACGTCGGAACTGAAGAAGAACCCAAGATGTTAAAAGTTGGACCTAAAATGGAGGCAGATGAGGAAAGAAGGACTGTTGATTTGTTGCGAGATTATAAAGACATTTTCGCATGGGATATGGATGAGATGCCTGGAATAGATCCATCTGTAGCGTGCCATAAATTGGAGATTGACAAAAATATAAGACCATTCAAACAGAGAATTAGAAAAATTGCAACAACATATCACCCTCAAATAGAAGAAGAATTGCAGAAGATGCTTGACGCAGGAATCATTAGACAAGCAAAATATCCCGAATGGATAGCAAATATGGTCGTAGTCCCAAAGAAGAAAAAAGGGATAAGAATTTGCATAGATTTTACCGATCTAAACAAAGCTTGTCCGAAAGATAGCTTTCCTTTGCCAGATATTCCGCAAATGGTTGAGTCAGACGGGGAAATGAAAGGATATCCTCTCTTGATGGATACAAAGGCTACAATCAAATTCCCCTGTTTGAAGAAGACCAAGAGCATACTTGCCTTTTTCGCTCCAAGAGGATTATCTTGTTATACAAAAATGCCATTTGTCTGCGAAATCTTTGGAGCAACATACCAAAGGATGGTAGAAAAGGTGTTCGCGAAATGGATACATAAAACACTAGAGGTATATGTGGATGACATGTTAATAAAAAGTAAAGAAGCAAAAGACCATGTACGGGACTTGAGGGAAATTTTTGAACAAATGAGGCATTTCAACATCAAAGTAACTCCAAAAAAATGTACCTTTGGGGTTGCATCAGGAAAATTTTTAGGTTACATTGTGTCAAAAGAAGGAATACAAGTCGACCCAGAGAAAGTACAAGCAATTCGCGATATGCCAACGCCAGCAACGTGAAAGATGTGCAAAAGTTAAATGGGCTATTAGCTTTGCTAGGAAGATTCATCTCGCGATCATCTGACAAGTGTAAACATTTTTTCAACATACTTAAAAAGGGAGCGAAATTTATATGGACAGATGAATGTGAAAAGGCTTTACAAGGAATAAAAGAACATCTAATGGATATATCAATTTTACAAAAAGCAGAGCCAGGGGAGGAATTATTAATCTACCTTGCGACAACCTCGCATGCACTAAGCGCAGTATTATTGCGAATAGACGCAAGAGTGGAAAAGCCAATCTATTACATCATCAAAACATTCAATGCCGCGGAGAGGAATTATTCAAAAATTGAAAAACTAATTTTGGCATTAGTTTATGCAACATTTAAACTTCGCATATACTTCCAAGCACACACAGTTAAGGTAATGACAAAAGTACCGATTGAGTCGGTAATGAAAAATTCAAAAAGGTCAGGAAGGGTTGAGAGATGGAATGCTCAAGTAAGTCATTGCAAAATCAAATATGAAATACTATCTTCACCAAAATCACAAGTTATCGCAGATTTTTAGCGAGAATTTCTGTGGAAGAGGATGAAGCGATGGAAGAAATGATGGATATAGAAGAAGAACATGGAAATCCAATGGATTTATTAACCGAGCCAAACAAGTGGGAAATATTGGTAGATGGATCATCAAATGGGGAAGGCAATGGAGTTGGGATCGTTTCGATTTCGCTGAGAAGGCAATAAAATGGCTTTTTTTTTTCAGATTGGAATTTGCATCTACCGACAATGAAACAGAATATGAAGCTATAATACATGCTCTGCAATTCGCAATAGAAATGAAGTTGGAGAATGTGAGAATCACCAGTGATTCCCAATTAGCTATTCGCCAGATAAAAGAAGAATATACTACAAATGAACCATCTTTGAAAAAAATACAAGAAACTTGTTGAAGAATTGTCGACGAAGATACCAAAAATAAAATGGAGACATATATCAAGAAGAGACAATAGACTCGCAGATGCTTTCGCTTTTATATCAAGTATGATGACAGATCCAGCTGCGAGATGCATAAAAATACAGACACTTCTATCACCATCAATCAATAAAGAGGAAGAGCAAGAGATAGAAGTGATGCTCATAGAAGATGGAGCACAAAGGCCCAATAGTGAATATTGGAGAGCAGAACTTCATGCATATATGATGAAAGGAGAAACACCAAGAAATAGATTAGAGGCGCACAAATAAAAAGTCGTGCAACAAATTATGAATTAAGAGACGGAGTACTGTACCGAAGATCCTTTAATGGACCCTCGCTTAGATGTTTAACACGAAAGGAAGGAGAAGCAGTGTTAAAGATGTTACACAGTGGGGATGCTGGCAATTACAGTGGTGGAAGATCTTTGGCACATAAGGCGAAAAATGCAAGGCTATTATTGGCCATATATGCATGAAGATGCGAAACAAATATCAAGGCGTTGCGAAGATTGTCAAAGGCACGGAAAGAAAATACATGCACCGGGAGCACCATTAACTTCTTCAACAAGTGTATGGCCTTTTGGAAAGTGGGGTTTAGACATTGTGGGACCATTTTTACCAGGTACAAGGCAAAGAAGGTATCTGATTGTCGCTATAGATTATTTCACAAAATGGGCAGAAGTAAAAGCGGTAAAACACATTCGCGATAAAGATATTTTTACCTTCATATTCGAAAACATCATATGCAGATTTGGAATCCCCGCACAGTTGGTATCGGACAATGGGAAGCGGTTTGAGGGACAAAATATAGAATTGTTGCTTAATACATTTCAGATAAAGTGTGGGAAATCAACTCCTTTATACCCGCAGGCCAATGGACAGAGCGAAGCAACAAATAAAACAATCGCAGAGATATCTTGAAGAAGAAGTTAGAAGGACATAATAAGGCATGGTATGAACAAGTGCATAATGCGGTATGGGCTTACAATACAACCAAAGCGAGAAGCTACGGGAATGTCACCCTTTTGTTTAACATATGGAGTTGAAGTTGTACTTCTGACAGAAGTTATTATTCCAACAACAAAGAAAGATGCTTGGGAGAAAAATCTTAGTGCGGGTAACATTTTGATCAAGTTAGATGAATTAGAAGAAAAAAGAGAAAGATCACTACAACATATAGAGAATTACCAGTGAAGATTAGCCAGAGAATATAACAAACGTGTCAAGACACGCGAATTTCAACCAGGCGATATGGTGTTGAGAGAAACACCAGTATATCAGCGAGAAAGTGGTGGCAAGCTGGCGAAAAAATGGGATGGACCTTATATCATCAAGGAGATAGTCGGAACAGGGGCATATAGATTAATGGATCCCGAGGGCAAAGATGTGGGCCACAGATTGGATAGACCGTGGAATAGATTATACTTGAAGAAATATTACCCGTAGAAGATTGTGGGAAAAGAATAGACTGCGAAGTAATGTATGGTTGAAGCGAAATGAACTTATATAAAAATGTTGCGAAAGAATCATTGCGAAATTGCACGAAACAAAGAAAGAACATGCGAAGATCTCGCAAATAAAATAACAAGAGATAACCAAAAAAACAATGACATATCAGAATGGGACGAACCTGCTATGGCGTACACCCTAGTTCGCGAATCAAAATTTCGTAAGAGGCAAATGTAAGACCTAAAGTGCGTCATAAAAGGGGGTATCTGTTAACATGGCTCGGGGAAAAGGTTACACCGCCCTTGGAACCTGGGTCATGGAGATTTGGGGTCAATAAAGCCCATCCATGAGAGATACCTTGGATTTCCAACTATATATATAAGGTTATACCCTGGTTGGACGACCGAGGGTCTCTTCTAAGGAGTCAGCATATGATCAAGGCGCCGAGGTACACGGTTGAGCCAAGAGTGCCTAGGGCATTTGAAGTGTCTCGGCCATTCTTGGCAAGTCTTGGCATATGTTGCACTCGGCCCGAAGAAAACTCCACTTAGGGTGCAATCTCGTAACCATAAGCCCTATAGGTATAAGGGATAAGAGGCTGCGAAAACAACTGGTTGTTGTTAAGACCGGATGGGAGGAGCTAGTCTTGTATGGCCGATGTACGCCTCCTTGAAGGGGCAACCATGGAGATGATAAGGGAGGCACCCTCCATTAGGGAGCTGATAAGTGTCTTAAGACGCAAATGTCATGAGGCTTTGTTTTCACAAGAAAATTTAGGCTTGTCATATTTGTGCGATGATCCTGAAGAGGCAATAATACAAAAAAACAAGGATAAGACGAGATCAATGGGTCAGTACATGAAAGTGTAAGGACGTCCTGCGATTTCGTCGCAAGACGGCAATGTCATGGGGCTTTATTCTTGCAAGAAAATTTAGGCCTGTCATATTGTCGCAATAAAATTATCCTGCAGAGGCAATAATACTAAGAAATGATAAGACAAAATCAATGGGTCTTTACATGAAAGTGTAAAGACGTCCTGCGATTTTGTCGCAATAACAAGAGATGGCACAGTAAGACCTTTAACTAGGAAGGCAAAATAAGACCATATGACAAAAGATTTATAAAAATTAACTATTATTTATGAAGGTCATTCATCGCAAAGAAGAAGTAAGAGACAATAAAGAAAACATAATATTTCTTACAAAAAAGTGCACTTCAAAAGGAAATAAAAAACATCATATGCAAGAAGTTATGAAGATCAAGAAACTAAAGGAAATGAAATTACAAAAGAAGTTCATTTCTCAACATTAATTCTTTCATCTTCAATAATTTTATCAGCTTCCCCATCTTCCGCACTTTCGCCAGTTGTTGCATTCCCGCCAGAACCCTCTTCACCTGGATTATTATTGACAGCTTCATTGTTTGATGGGATCACATTTTCATTAGCGAGATATTCGCCGCTTTCGTATTCATAGTCACTATCACGAGAATTAGGGATTTCATCATCCTCAACTTCAAGGGGTTCGACAGATATAGGGTCGAGAGATTTGGACAATAAGACATCATTCAAAAGAACTTCAGCTTTGAGATGAAATTGGCGAAGAAGTGCCTTCTGATGATTTCTACTCTGAATATCTTTGGAGTAACTGAGGTAATCAAATCTCCTTTCGGCCCGATCGCGAGAACGAGCGAGAGTAGTGGCAAGAATCGCATTTTCTTTGCGAATCTTGGCATAGCTAGCCTCCACAGTAGAAAGGGAGGAACGGAGATCTTTCTCAGATTCTGCAAAAATGAAGAACAACAGATTTATACAAATAAAGAATTCGCAATAAAAGGATATCATAAGAAAACTAGACAAATAAAAAACGGGTGAGGCAGTCAAATTTTATGACTACCTTCCTTTTGCGAGATAAGATGTTGGGTCAAAGCCAAGCAACTACTCTCCAAATGATCCATGGCACTATCAAAATTATCTCCAACCAGACCTTTTAATCGAGAATGCAAACTCTTTTCGTTAGAAACAAGTAAGGTATTCTCCTTAGCAAGGAGGAGTAGGATTCTTTTAACTTGGAATATTGATCCTTGAGTTGGCTTGTTTTCACACTTAAAGTTATTCTACCCCTGAATAAGCTTATCCCTCTCAGTGATGACTTGTTTGAGTTTACTTCTCGTGAACAGAGAGATTGCTCTTGTTCATTACATATTTTTTGACAGACATCAAGATGTTGCGAAGAAATCGCCACCTTATTTAACAAAACTTGCTTCTCTTGAGATAGAGTTCCATTCTCATCCGATAAGGTTTCCAACTCCAAATTAGATTTAGCCAAAGAATAAGAGAGATGAGATAATTCATTAACGAGTCTTGCTTCTGAACTAAGTGAGCATTCTCTTTGGTAAGGTTATCTATTTGATCAATGAGTACGAATGAAGATTATCTAGTTGGTTATATTGCTCCATCCAAGCATCTCTATCCATTCGAGTTTCTTCAACAACAGATTCCAACTGATATATCTCCATTTTTCGCTTCTGGTTTAAATCTTAAAAGGCGAACAAGGTTTTTTTTTTTTTTTTTTTTTTTTTAAAAAAATAAAAATGGAGAGTGTAATACCTTTTAATTCTTCGTTCTTCTTGCGAAGATTATCGCGATCCAATGAAACGTTTTGAAGTTTCTGATTCTCAAGATGGAGAGTGTCACACTTCGCAGTCATATCTTGAAGATTATTCTTCAGCACTTTAATTTCTTGTTCTAAAGACATTTGCGACATCCTGTCAGAACTAAAGTATTTACTCAAAGACTCGCGAACACTAGACTTGATGGGATCAATGGAGGTCTTCTTGGCGTCATTCATGATATCTGATAAAACTTTGAAAGCTACATACATTCCCTCCAGATTTTCTTTAGTAAGAGGAATAGACTCAGAAGAAGAGGTAATGATGACAGAAGAGGGGAGAGTTGAATCATCTTTGGTCATAGGAATGTCATGAGAAGAGGAAACCCGCTGAAGGTCAATGATTGGGGGTGAGGCAGAAGCATTGATAATAGAAGAAGAGAAGGGTTCATCTTGAGGGACTTCATTTATAGAAAATTCAGGTATAGGAGGAAAATCGGCAGCAACATTTTCAGAGATAACCAAAGTAGAATTATCTTGCGAAGATATCGCAGGAGGTGTTGTTTTATCCTGTGAAGATATCACAGAAGGTATTGATTTATCTTGCAAAGATATCGCAGGAGGAGTTTTGAGCTTGAATACAGGAAAGGAAACAGAAGATTCAACATTTTTAGAACGGCGAGGTTTCTTGGGGGATCTATCAATATTTTTGTCATCCTGCGAATCACAAGTAAAATAAGAAACAGAGGCAACAATATTGTTATTAGAAGAATAAGTGTTTCTTAATACCTTGCTAATCGCAGGCTTCCTTTTAGTAACAACGATTTTCGGTTGCGAGCCCACGGGACATTAGGGTTTAGAATTGTGAACTTGGTGTTAGATTTATTCTTACTGAAACAAAAATAGCACGGGAATCATTAGAGAAAGAATAATATTAGGATAAAACAATTTCGATAGAAGAGATCAATCACAAAAAGATCAATTTTGGCAAAATTAACAAACCTTGATGGATCCATAGAAACAGAAGAGCGAAAGATGATGAGAACAATGAGAACAATAGCGGGAAGACGATGAAGAATTGCGAGAAAGAAAAATAAAAGTAAAAAGTTGCAGACGATGAAGAAGATGAAATAAAAGAAAGAAAACATCCTCATGGAGAATTTCTCCTTAAATAGACAAGGAAAAAGTGACCGGTTAACATTAAATGTACCGGTAAAAAAGGGAGATTTTGACACGTGTAGGCAATTACGCCTAATTCACGGAATCCTGGCGGTAGATTGATGGAAAGAAATGAACAGTTGCGGCAGTTTGAAAATAATAATTCTCATGACATTCTCTTCTTCGCAGAGAAGACATGAGAAGAGGAAAGATGTAGGATATATCAGAATATCGCAACACCAATACCTCTGCGAAATTCATAAACGTTACATAGCGAAGGCGTCGCAGATGAATAAAATAAGTGACGCAATGGATGACGACAGCCAGAACACGATAAAGGTGTGAAGACCTAGCGAGATCTAGGAGTGTCGCGAGATTATGCATTTGTACACTTGCGACACTTCGCAAATCGTTCCCGAAAATAAAGGACAGCTTAGCTGTCATCCATTATGTAATACCCTATATAAAGAGCCGAACATGCCTATTGGAAGAGAGATCTTTTTCGAGTGTTGAGAAAGTCATTAAGAGAGAGAAAGTTTATAGTGATTGTAATTTCTTTAGCTCCTTTCCATTTTATCTTGTAAACATTCAAGAAATTAATCAACAAAAATTATAATTGTTCATCTTCAATGGTTTAATTGTGTGGATTCTTGTGAGGGGTGTAGTGTAGGATTTCCTGCAACTACATCGGGAACTTCACGCGTATGGCAGAATCAAGCTTGATGATGCTGTGGCCGCTGAGCATCGCCTCGTTCCAGCTAACAAAGGTCGCTCGGATCCAGTGGTAACCTCTTGGGCCCCGCCCGAGGGTCATGAGTTTGCGAAACCGAAGAAGGGGTCGTTTTCCAGATCGCAAGCCCCCGCGGCTAAATGTGAGGTCGTCTGCTAGTTCTTTAGCGCCTCAGGTATTTGCTACCTCCTTTGCTTTGTATTTTTGTTATTCATTATTACGATCCCCCCTTTATTTTGATTGAGATGGGTGGCGGAAATCACTTCCCCAGGAAGCTCCTCATTCCAATCGCCTAGGGTGGAAACCCCCTTCTTACGTGATGGAGGAGTATTTGAACATGCCTGAATGTGATTGGACTGAGAGGAGTCTAAAGAAGAAAGCTAGGCGGGAGGCGAACCAGTCGTATGCTCCACGCCCTTGTTCCTCTGCTAATGTCGCGCCTTTTCAGCCTCGTCAAAGCCATCGGAGGAGCGCGTCGCAGCCCCCAGGGATGTGGGTAACAGCCCAACTCCTTTGTTTGTGGATCAGTTGAGGGATCTAGGAGTTAGCCTCCCCACTGGAGCTGGTTGGGTGTCACCGCGTCTTTACATATCATCAGTTAATCCTCTCAGGGCTGAGACCGTACGTGGCAGGGGTGAACTTCCGGTGTCTCCTAGTGTCGTTCTACAATCAATGAGTCCTTTTGGGTCCAGCCAGTCAGCCTTTGGTGGGTCCTCATCCTATGTGGCGTTAACCGTTAATGATCCTGCAGGTAACTTCCTATTTAATATGTGTCCTTGTTCTTGTTATTCCTCTCTCTTTGCCCTTCTCTCCTCTTTTCTTATAAATTTAAGTTGTTTTTTCAATTATGCTCATCTCTCACTTGCCATGCTCCACTAATGACTCAGAGTCATCTTCTAGTTCCTCCGCGTCTCGCCCCAAGATTACTGATACTCCGCTAGGCTCGTCGAATCCTAAGGTTGGTCTTCCCTCTTTTTTTTTTGTGTCGATCATTTTCCTTCCATTTTGTTGACATACTACTATTGGCGCTAGGATATGGGTAAGAAACGGAAAGAAACAACGAAGCCCGACATGGACGACGCTAGGTGTGTGATTCCTAGTGGAGATGGATCTTCTAAGCGCACTAGGGTAGATGGCAGCGGTTCATCTATTCTGCCGGAGAAGCAGATTGATACTCATGTTGCTGATGCTCCAACCAACCCTGTTGTAACAGAGGATTCTGAGGATGCGCGGTTTCGCTTCCCCTTGGCGGTGAGTACCGCTGAGGCTGGGGTATATCCCGCTACCCACACCCTAGTTCACGGCTTCTGGGTTCCAACTGCTTTTGCTGCCACCTACAGAGACATTGCTGAGCGCGGTGGTGGTCATATGGTGAAGGAGGGTCTTTTGGCCGTTCCTATTTTGTGCTACATGACTAGGAATCTCTTGGGGATTGCGGACCAGCTCATCCGTGTAGGGGATGATCCTGTCGATGAGGCGAGGTTGTGTAGCTGGGACGCTGCCGTGCAATATGCACTCAACGTTAAGTTCCCCATAGCGTGGCTAAAGGAGCTGTTGGTAAAGGTGAAGAGCCGCAATGATCCTCGCGGTCGTCTTACTAGTCAAACATCTCAGTTGGAAGAGAAGCTGGAGAAGTGTTCGGAGACGACTTCTAGCAAGAGGGTGGTGCTGAATCTGTTGCTTGCTGACGTTGGGTTAGCAAATGACGAGGTGCTGCGTGCTGAGGGCGCCGAAGCGGAGGTCCGGGCTGAGCTTGAGGAGAAACGGCAGGAGTTGGAAAGGTTCTGACTTGCTTGAGGCGCTTTGTTCCCATGTTGGAGCGTGTGGAGATATGGTTTTGGTAGTCATGAGTTTTGAGCCGTTGTTATTGAACCTGAGGGTAGAAGCCTCCATGCTACATTGGTACTCGAAATTGAAGCCATCTGGCGATTTTCTTATATCGTAGTGAGCCGAAGCTTGAAATGGTTGATACTAGATGAATGTTAGGATGATGCAATTAGGAATCTCTTGCGAGGATTGACCGATCCGCCGATCCAGACGAGTCGCATTTCCAATCCGTCAACCAAGGGGATAGCTAACTCACTCCTCCCTTGACTCCGTTGGACTAACGGTTTGACCGACGGTTTGACTTTTGACCGTTAGTCCTAACGTGGAGGACCGGACGGAATATTCCGTCGAATATTCTCTCGACGACAAAATTTGTGGCCGGCGGCGACGTTTAGCCAACCATTCCCATAATCCCGGGAGCCAAAAATTTCCTGCACTTTCTATGGACTTCTCTCATGGGTATGAAGACTTGGGCTAGGGGAATTGGATGGAGAATTGGACTCAAATTTGGAAAGAGAAGGTGGAAGAGTTGAGAAGAGCTTGGATTTGGAAATTGAATTCAAAAGAATAAGGAGCTTGGAAGAATTGGAGAATATTGAAGCCTATAAATAGAGAAGTTTTCTACAACTCTACATATCTTTTCTACATCTCTCACACATCTCTACACACACACAATTCTTTTCTTTTCTTATTTTCTTTGTGTGAACTCTTTTAACATGAGTAGTTAATTTTATTGATTGAGGATGAATTTCTAGTTCTTAACATGATTTGAGTTTTTATTTTCAAGGAAGTTTTCACATAATTATCGCTTGTTTTTACTAATAGGAGTGATCTTAAAGACACTCATGATTGATTGATAGATTGTTTGGGTGGCCAACTAAATTGATTTGTTAAGTGATCTAAAGCTAGTGAAAGTTGGGGGATAAGTAATCGTTCTTTGACTTTTTACATAAGTAGTAAACATCGTAGACGGTGGGAGCACCAGTAAACAACGTTAGCAAGTAGACCTTGAGCTAAGAGTCTAACTACTAATATCAACCTAAGAAATTCACTGGAAAACCTAATGCATGAGCCAAGATTACATCTAGGTTGAGCTAATTCTAGTGTGATTAGAATCCGTAGGCGAGAACTTCCGTGTCCGGTGATAAAAGGATTTAGGGGTTTAGCAATCGAGCTAGTGTTACGGTTGGTGATAATTTGTGACTAATAACAATAGAATAGAACATAACTTGATTCATTGTTTCGAAGCAAGAAGGATTCCTTGTTCTTTGTTTATTTTTATTTTTATTTTGCTTTACACCCCCTTTCGTGACTTTTTACAACTAAGATCTCTTGCTCCTGGGAACGAACTTGACTTCCATTATATTATTTTTAATTGAGTGGAAATTTTGAATTAATTTGTTAGGGCAGTGGTGGTCATATGAAGGCGTTCCTATTTTGTGCTACATGTAGGAATCTCTTTGGGACCAGGAATTGCTCTCCGTGTAGGGGATGATCCTGTCGATGAGGCGAGGTTGTGTCAGCTGAGACGCTGCCGTGCAATATGCACAACGTTAAGGCAGCGTGGCTAAAGGAGCTGTTGGTAAGGTGAAGAGCGCAATGATCCTCGCGGTCGTCTTACTAGTCAAACATCTCAGTTGGAAGAGAAGCTGGAGAAGTGTTCGGAGACGACTTCTAGCAAGAGGGTGGTGCTGAATCTGTTGCTTGCTGACGTTGGGTTAGCAAATGACAAGGTGCTTTGCCGAGGGCGTTCCGGCCGATTTTTCCTTTGTTCCCAAGTTTCTCTTTGTTGGACTTGTTGTTTGTTTGTTCTTGTCCCGTGGGATATTCTGTTGGTGTTTGGATTAAGTTTCCTTGTTGCTGGTATTTTATTGATTTCTTTGTTTGCTCATAATTTCTTGTATTATTATTGAAATGTGGGTGTGGCTAGGCGAGTGTTTTCATCCTTTTTAAGTGTGCCCATTGTTGATGATCGCGTCTGCTCTCCCTTAGTGGGGAGCGATGTGAAAAGTGGGATTTCGCCCATCCTCCGTGATTTACTTTGATAGGACGCCGGTTGTGGCAGGTACATGAGGTGCGCGCTTACTTCATCAATTAGACGCGTCTAGTGTCTCTAGGGCCTAAGTATATTGTCAGTCAATTAGGCGCCTTTTGGCATTTCTGGGGGCTTCTTGTTCATTAGTTTGTCAGGTGTCCTTAGTATAGTCTGAGCCTTTATAGGTTCACTAGTCGATCAGTGGTCCTTGGTGGGGGTAAGCGCATGTAGGGCGCGCCTATTCCCTCATCTTTGTTCGAATGGAATGGGCATTGGGTGGAATGGATACTGGGGAAGTATGTGGGCGTTCCTGGCACAGTGAACAATAATGAAATGCGCCTACTCTTCCTCTTTCCCTTTTCCTTTTTTTTTTTCCAAAGGCGTCGGGCAGAGTGGGCGTTAGTGAAACGCGCCTTCTCCCCATCTTCTTAAAGGATATTTGGTAGAGTGATCGTTAGTGAAACACGCCTTTTCCCAACCTTCTTCAAGGATATTTGGTAGAGCGGGCGTTAGTGAAACGCGCCTACTTCCCTTCTCTTTAAGGACGTTGGGTAGAGTGGGCGTTAATGAAACGCGCCTTCTCCCCATATTCTTTAAGGATATTTGGCAGATCAGGCATTAGTGAAACGCGCCTATTCCCTTTTTTTTTTTCCAAGGACGTTGGGTAGAGTGGCCGTTAATAAAACACGCCTTCTCCCCCTCTTCTTCAAGGATATTTGGTAGAGTGGGCGTTAATGAAACGCGCCTTCTCCCCCTCTTCTTCAAGGATGTTTGACAGAGTGGGTGTTAGTAAAACGCGCCTACTCCCCCTTTTTTTTTTCAAGGACGTTGGGTAGAGTGGGCGTTAATGAAACGCGCCTTCTCCCCCTCTTCTTCAAGGATATTTGGTAGAGCGGGCGTTTAGTGAAACGCGCCTTGAGGTCTTTGATTCCAATCGATCAGGCGCCCTTGGCGTTCATGAGACCTTTCATGTATGTCAGTCGATCAGGCGCCTTCGGCTGTCCCGAGACCTTTTGTGAATTTGTCAGTCGATCAGGCGCCTTTGGTTTTCCTGAGACCTTTTGTCAATTTGTCAGTCAACCAGGCGCCCTTGGAATTCCCGGGACCTTTTGTGAATTTATCAGTCAATCAGGCGCCCTTAGCTGTCCTGAGACCTTTTGTAAATTTGTCAGTCAACCAGGCGCTCTTGGCATTCCCGGGACCTTTTGTGAATTTGTCAGTCAATCAGGCGCCTTTGGCTATCCTGAGACCTTTTGTGAATTTTTCATTCAACCAAGCGCCCTTGGCATTCCCGGGACCTTTTGTGAATTTGTCAGTCAATCAGGCGCCATTGGCTATCCTGAGACCTTTTGTGAATTTTTCAGTCAACCAGGCGCCCTTGGCATTCCCGTGACCTTTTGTGAATTTGTCGGTCAATCAGGCTCCATTGGCTTCCCTGAGACCTTTTGAGATATATGCCCGTCAATCATGAGAAAAAGCTGTTCTTACCAAAAGATAAAAGCGTTTACAATTTGCTGGCTTATACTCCGCGTTCTTCCTTTATCTCTTTTTCGGGTTAATGACGAGCGAGTGGATCATGTTCGATCGTCTGTCTTGTCTTCTTGAGTTCCCCAGCTGCTCGCTTGCGTTCGAATATGCTTCGAATGGCAAAACACTCTTCCGTTGGACGTCCCATTCTTCGATGGTAGTAGCAGTATATGGCCGAGTTTTTATCCATCTTGTTGATATCTACTGTGGTTGGGGGTAGCTGAATTTCCCTTTCGGCGGTCCATTGGTTTAGGAGATTGATTACGCGTTCTTTACTGCAGGGGAGGGGGGTGGTGTTTTATAATCACGCCTACTTCCTCCATTCCTACCTTGGTTCCTGCCATCAGCGTGGGACTGGTCCCTACCCTCGTTAGTATTAGGCCTTACGTTGCGTGGGGTTCCCGACACAACGTTAATTGTGGTGCGCCAATCAGCGTCTACAGGCATCTCTTCTATGCAGTCGGTGATTCTCTCAGTTGCTTCTTCTAGTTCAACAAAGGTCTGAAACCTGAAATTTATTAAACCCCTTCTAAAAGCTGGGACCACCTGAAATTTATTAAACCCCTTCTAAAAGCTGGGACCATTCCGCGTACGCAGATTTCGACAAGCGCTTCCTCATTGATGTCCTCGTGACAGTCCAGTGTCAAGCGCCGAAACCGCAAGATGTATTTTCCTACTTCTTCGCCTGTTCGCTGTCCGCTCTTGCTCAGGTCTATTGTTGTTATCTTCCTCTTGGCTAAGTAAAACTTCCCAAGGAAGAGTGTGGACAAGGTCTGCCAGGAATCCACGCTTTCTTCCTTTAGGTTGTCATAGCAAGTGAACGTTGTGCACTGTAAGTGACTTGGGGAATTCTTTTAAACACGATTTTCCATCGGTAGCTCTGCGTTCATTCTTTGATAAAAATCGGTGAGATGTTCTCGTGCATTTCCTTGACCCTCGTACACTTTGAACTTTGGAGAGATGTAGTCTTCGGGATACGAGTATTCTCGAATGTGCGCTGGATATGGGCTATTCACACGGCAATGGTTGTCTTGTTTTACCACATGGTAGTTCTGCTCTAAGTATTCGGCGATTTCTTTCTGTGATGTCACTGTTGTCTTGTCGCCTTTGGGTACCTCACCTTTTGTTGCCTCTTCGGGAGTACTTTGTCCTGCTATTACTGCATGTGCTATCCAGCTTTCAAGCTCTTGTCTCCTTTGTGAGCGCTCATTCAATTCTTCCTGCATATTTTGTAGCGTTGATGATACTGGCTTCGTTAATCGAGCTGCCTGTTTGTTCTTTTCCTGTGGTGTTGCGACCTCTCTATCATGGGGTCCATGGCTTACCGATTGCTTGATAACGCCTAGGATTGGTGTTTTTTCCTCGCTATCATCATCTTCCATCGTTACCTCGTCCAGATTGATAGGTTTATCATCCGTTTGGTTTCCTATCGCGCCTGAATTAACGTCTTCTAGGTGTGTCATGATGGGCTAGGCACGAGCCTCCGGGTGTGGTCGCCAAATGTTGAGGGGTGAATTCGTGTTTAGGTTCTACCCGTCCTAGCCACACCAAATGACCTCGCAATTCCAAATGAGGTAAGAGAGAGAGTTTCCCTTCAATTGTACCTTGTCCTCCCTTTTATAGGCTTTCCTAAAAGACCCTCTTTTTATTACATCATGGCACATATCCTAACCCCTCTTATTTACTCTTAATGCCATTTCCTTAATCATGACCTTCTTCTTCTTGATTAATTCCTTCTTCGTCCTTTCCCCATTATGGGTATTGTCTACTTGGGCTTGGGCTTAGCCCCTAAGTCCCCCTTATTTACTTCAAAATATCCCTTATCCTTAAGGGCACCCCAAGCCCGCTATGGGATATTTTTTCATGTATCAACAGTAAGCTTTCGCTTTGGCCAAGTTCATCTTTACAAGTGACGAAAGTCATGTTGATTATTTCAATATCTTCAAAATCGCTTTGATGAAGAATAGTGTGTGAGTAACCTCTATTTAACATCCTCTAAGAATGTTTCAATGATTGAAATGAGAGTTTATAATATATAACCTTGAATGGATATAAACATTGAAATATCCCTTATCCTTAAGGGCACCCCAAGCCCGCTAAGGGATATTTTTTCATGTATCAACAGTAAGCTTTCGCTTTGGCCAAGCTCATCTTTACAAGTGACGAAAGTCATGTTGATTATTTCAATATCTTCAAAATCGCTTTGATGAAGAATAGTGTGTGAGTAACCTCTATTTAACATCCTCTAAGAATGTTCCGTGAATTTCTGCTGGAGTTTGTGAACTGAAAAAAAACTTAATCCGGGTACATAAGTATGCGTACCGGTATGCATACTTGAGTAGGTTATTTTCTAAAAACGGTTTATTCGTGAACTTAAACTTATATAAACTAAGGAATGCATATTTGCAAACCGTGGCTATAAAGTTCATGGATTGATTCGAGTGAATCAAAATCATTTTTGCTTCGATTGTGTCTTGTATACTTCTATGAGATCTAAGCAATTGAACAACTCTCTAACTAGTTCTTTTGAGTCATTTGAACTAGTTATGGTGAAGATGAATATGGTTGATATGAAATTGCTCATATGGCTAACCATTTGGTTAACTAATGTTGAACCAACTAAGCGTACATGTTTAGGTACGGTTATACAAACCTAAATAAATGTGCATTTCATTTGTGTATAACAAGCTAAGTTCGATCTAACGGTTGAAATATATTAGCTTGAATCTAATCAGGTTTTCATCTAACGGTGAATATTGAATTCTTTGTTACCAAGGTAACTTAGATTGCAAACCCTGATTTGGAAGACTATATAAAGGAGAACTCTAGCAACTGGGAAACCTAATCCCCACACCTCCTGTGTGATACTAGTTGTATAAGCTAGAGTCGATTATCCTTTAACCTTAGGTTTCTACCGAGACCCTGTAGGTTAACGACTTGAAGACTTCATTGGGATTGTGAAGCCAGACCCAACTATTTTCTCTGTAGTTGTGTGATCTGATCTTGCTGTTTCTATCGTATTGAGTACAATCGTAAGATTGGCTTGAGATTAATTTCTCCGATAGGCAAGATAGAAAAGTAGTCACAAACACCTTCATTTCATCGTTTGTGATTCCATAATATCTTGTTTTGCTAGTCGATTAAGATTATTGTGAGGTGATTGATAATTCTAGGATGTTCTTCGGGAATATAAGTCTGGTTATCAATTGGTTCCTGTTCACCTTGATTTATCAAAAGACGGAATAAAACTCGTAGGTATTTCTATGGGAGACAGATTTATCTATTCCTGTAGACTTTTCTGTGTGATACAGATTTGTTTATTAAATTCTTCGACTTTGGGTCGTAGCAACTCTTAGTTGTGGCTGAGATCAGCTAAGGGAATCAAGTACGTAGTATCCTACTGGGATCAGAGACGTAAGGAGCGCAATTGTACCTTGGATCAGTGTGAGATTGATTGGAGTTCAACTACAGTCCAGACCGAAGTTAGTTTGTCATAGGCTAGTGTCTGTAGCGCCTTAATAAAGTGTGTGTTCAATCTGGACTAGGTCCCGGGGTTTTCTGCATTTGCGGTTTCCTCGTTAACAAAACTTTTGGTGTCTGTGTTATTTCTTTTCCGTAATATATTTTGTTATATAATTGAAATATCACAGGTTGTGCGTTGAATCAATCAATTGGGAAATCCGACCTTTGGTTGTTGATTGAAATTGATTGATCCTTGAACATTGGTCTTTGGTACCGTTCAAGTTAACTTCTCTTGTATTCAATTAGACTCGCAGATTTCTATTTGCTTGAGTAAGTATTGAATCGAGAAATCGAGATATAACTCTTTGATATACTTTTTATTAAGATAGAGTCTGACTGTCTAGTTGATTCTCTTAAAAGTAAATTTGAGTTAGTCCATACATATTGCTAAGCGAATTATTGGGTGAGGTTGTTGTACACCCACTTTTTCAAATAATTTGTGTGAGACAGCTATTGTCGTCTTCCAAGAATGTTTCAATGATTGAAAAGGGAGTTTAGAAAAAATAACCATAATTGGATATTGCATAGTACGCGTACTTGTATGCTAACTGTTGCATGTTATTCCAAGTCCGGGAACCATAGTATGCATACCCATATGCGTACTCATTGGTTTAGTGAAAGTCCGGGAACTTAGTATGCCTACCGGTATGCGTACTAGCGTGAGGTTCAGTTCCAGGAATTTCTGCTGAGTTTCGAAGGTATGAATACCCGTTCGCATACTGGGGAAAACTAAGTCCAGGACACTTAGGTATGAGTACCTGTTTGAATACTTGAGTTGGTTATGTTCTAAAATCGGTTTGTTCATGAACTAATACATTTATATATTAAGGAATGCAATCTTTTGCAAACCGTGGGTATAATGTTCATGAATTTATTCGAGTGAATCAAAATCGATTTTGCTTCAATTGTGTCTTGTATACTTCTATGAGAATATAAACAATTGAACAACTCTAGAACTAGTTTCATTTGAGTCATTTGAACTAGTTATGGTTAAGATGAATAAGGTTGATATGAAAGTGTTCATATGGCTAACTTCGGTTAACTATTGTTGAGCTAACAAAGGTGTACATGTTTAGGTACAGTTACTCATATATAAATGAAGTCACTTTTTCATTTGTGTGTAACAAGCTAAGTTCGATCTAACAGTTGAAAGATATTAGCTTGAGTCTAATCAGGTTTTCATCTAACGGTGAATATTGAATGCTTTGTTACCAAGGTAACATTGATTGCAAACCCTGATTTGAAGAATATATAAGGGAGAACTCTAGCAATCCCCACACCTCATGTGTGATACTAGTTGCGACTAGAGTCGATTCTCCTTTAACCTTAGGTTTTTCTAAAACCTTGTAGGTTAACGAATTAAAGACTTCATTGGGATTGTGAAGCCAGACCCAACTATTTTCTCTGTAGTTGCGTGTTCTGATCTTGCTGTTTTCTATAGTGATTGAGTACTATCTTCTCTAAGATTTGCTCGAGATTTAATCTCCGATAGGCAAGATAAAAAGTAGTCACAAACATCTTCGTCTCATGGTTTGTGATTCCATAATATCTTATTTCGCTATCATACGATTAAGATTATTGTGAGGTGATTGATATTTCTAGGATGTTCTTCTGGAATATAAGTCCGGTATATCAATTGGTTCTTGTTCACCTTGATTTATCAAAAGACGGAATAAAACTCATAGGTATTTGTGTGGGAAACAGATATATCTATTCAATAGACTTTTCTGTATGAGACAGATTGGTTTATCAAGTCTTCGACTTTGGGTCATAGAAACTCTTAGTTGTGGGTGAGATCAGCTAAAGGAATCAAGTGCGCAAAATCCTGCTGGGATTCAGAGGCCTAAGGAGCGCGACTGTACCTTGATTAGTGTGAGATTGGTTAGGGCTCAACTACATTCCAGTCCGAAGTTAACTTGGAGTAGGCTAGTGTCTGTAGCGGCTTAATACAGTGTGGTGTTCAAATCTGGACTAGGTCCCGGGGTTTTTCTGCATATGTCGCTTCCTCGTTAACAAAATTTCCGGTGTATGTATTATTTCTTTTCCGCATTATATTTTCTATATAATTGAAATATCACAGGTTGTGCGTAAGTTCAATCAATTGTGAATCCAACCTTTGGTTGTTGATTAAATTGATTGACACTTGGACATTGGTTTTTGATATCGTCCAAGTTATTTCTTAAATTCAATCGGGCTTGCAAATTCCTATTTGTTTGATTACGGATTGAATTAAGAAATTGAGATACAACTCTTGGATATACTTTTCATAAGATTGAGTCTGACTGTCTAGTTGATTCTCTTGAAAGTATATTGGAGTTTGTCCATACAGATTGCTAAGCGAAATATTGGGTGTGGTTGTTAGAACCCCGTTTTTTCGATTGGTATCAGAGCAGGAAAACATGTTTAAGACCTTATAAGTCTGTGTTTGTAGCGATCTGATTCTATGGGTAGAGGTTTTATCTCTATAAACGTATCACCAGTCTTCGATGGCTCAAATTACTCATGGTGGAAAATTGTTATGCGTGCTTTTCTTCAAGTGCATGATTTTCAATCATGGGTTTATGTTGTTAATGGCTATAATCCTCCAGTTGTTACAGAAGACGATGTAACTGCTCCAAAGGATATCAGTAATTCATGCTGTCAAGATTCTTGCCGCAAAACAAAATTCTGACGGATTGAATGCAATCATCCATGTCATTACCTCAGATCTTCAGCACCATGTGACTATGTGCACTCGGTCTAAAGATGCGTGGGATATCTTAGAAACTGTATTCGAAGGAAATTCCTCTGAGAAAGAATTTAGGCTTCAAAACCTATGTTTTTATTGGGAAAACCTTCGTATGGCTGATGAGGATTCATTTGATGAGTTTGATCACAAAGTTTCTGAAATTATTAATGCATCTTTTGCGTTGGGTAAGACTATTCCTGAAAAGGACATTGTGATGAAAATTATCAGATCGTTGCCAGCCAAATACGATTCTAAGAAGCATGCCATCGTTGAAGGAAATAACCTTAATACCTTATCCAGAAATACTCTGGTTGGGAATTTAAAGATATTTGATCATGAGCATACATCCAAATCTGGAAAGGATGTTGCTTTCAAAGCACAAAAGAACACAAAATTACTTGACAAAAGTAAATGTGTTGGCATCTCTGAAGATGATCCTTCTGAGAATAATTTATCAGATGAAGATCTTGACAAGTCAGTCTCTTTTATCACAAGATAGTTTAGAGATCTTCTTTTAAAGAGAAGTAAACGGTTCACTAGAGATAATCTTAAGTCATCAGTTAAACCTCATAATCGTGTTCCTCATAAAAACAGGGATACTGACGATACTGATGATGAGGATATGCCACATTGCTTCAAGTGTAAAGGTTTTGGTCATTTTGCAAATGAGTGTCCGAATCGTAGAATTTACACTAGAAACAAAAGTCTTGCTGCAACTCTTGATGAAATATCTGATCACTATAATTCTAATGAAGACAAAAAATCAAGTATTGCACTCCCCTGTAAAAATATTGATTTTGATAATTGTAGCAATACGTACATCAACCTCGATATTCTTCTAGGAGAAACTTCAACCACTTTGGAGGATAAAATGGATTTCTCTTTGTCTATTGGAAATTCTACTTCTAATTTTTCAGGTTCTACTGTCTGTCTAGCATCCTGCACAGCTATGACATCTGAACCATCCTCCAGATTGACATGTTCTTATTGCGCTCTCAAGGGTCATTAACTCTCCAAATGTTTCAAGTACAAACATAAGATAAGATATGTCAACAAACTTCAACGAAGAGCAAATTGATTAGCAAACAAGCACAAACTTGTTCAGAAGTCGTCTGAGGTATGTAATCTCTTCTCTTCCCCGAAGAAGTTAATTTCCAAAGAAAAGATTAGACCACTAGAGAAAAGAATACAGTCTAAACAGTCTGAGAAACAGGGTTCTAAGAATTCCATTCTAAAAGGTTATGGTGGACAGATTATTGTTCACCCCAACAACTTAGATGTGTTGGTTGTGCATCTTGTCTCATGTGCCTGGTTCAAGAGACAAGAGTTTGCACACTTCAAACTTTAGGAAAAGAGAAAAAGAATTTTTATGTTTTTGTTCTTCTTTTTGGTCTTGTTATTACCGGATTGGAACTCTTCCATCTTTTCATAGCTAATTGATATTGAAAGGACCTTACTCTGTTTGATCAATAAAAGAGGGTTAAAATCGACAATTCTGCCTTCTTTAGGGTTGTGAGTTGTGCGTACATGAATCCTTTTAGTGTATAAAGGTTTCGTAACTCTACATTCCTTTTTTTCCTTCTCTGAAAACTCTTTTTTATCACAAGATTGCTTGTTGAGTATGATTTGTGAATTCCTCTCACAATCTCATATTGGTATGGAGAATCCAAGCATTATGTCTTCTAATGGAAAAGATGTTAATATGATTGTTAAGCCATCAATCATGAAGGAAAAACATAAATCTCTTGTACCTTCAACTTTGAAAAGAAAAATGAGGAATGTGAGGAAACCAAGAAATGTTCCTTCTAATCTACAGAAGTTTTCTGGGGTACTTGAAGAGTTGAAGGAAACTAGAAAGGATATTCAACAAATAAAGTCTTTTGTTTTTAGGAATCTCGAAATTCAGAAGGCCCTGGTTCGGCATCAATCTAGAAGGTTTGTTGGAATTGACTCCTTTCTTCATGAACCTTATGTTTTTATGGCTGTTGACGACATGGAGTTCGGGGACGATACAGAATTTTTTAGAGGCCTTAATGTCTAGGAAACTTGTTATGGGATATATGTGTTTGCGTCCGTGAACTATGATTGTCCCATATATGCTCAAAAGTTAAGTCGATCATATGTCTATATGCGAATATTGATAAAAGATAGAATGTACTTTTGACAACAAAGATTAAGTCTATTACATGTCTCTATGCAAATATTGATGATAAATAGAATGAATCTTTGAATATTCCGTAGTGTTGGTCTTTCCCTGATCCACTTCTATGCGAAATTACTGTGTGGCTCCATAAGTTCTCTTATGTTGAGCATTTCCGATTAAATTAATCATGGGTTCTCTTGAGGTTAATTTGATTGAGTATTTTTGGATACAAATTCATGTTTCATGTGATTTGTTAATGTCTGAAGCGTGTCGTAACCACAACAAATTAATCAATATTTTTCCACTTAATCAACAAGTAATATAGTGTAGTCAAGTTCGTTCCCACGAGGAGCAAGAGTTTTTAGTTGTTTAATTGTCACAAAAGGGGGAGTTTTGGTTTTAGATTTTAAAAGCAAAAGAAAGTAAATAAAGCAATTAAAAGTTTAAGTCGAAATCAATAAGAGAGACAAGACCAAGGAATCCTTATTCGTTGCAAAACAATGATTCAAGTTATGTTCTTTTCCACTTTTCATTAGTCACAGATTATCACCAACCATAGGTAAAGCAGCTAGATCAGTGCTAAACCCCTAAATCCCTTGTATCACCGGATACGGAAGTTCTCGACTACCGGATTCTATTTACCAAACCACCTAGTAGTAGATCACTCAAGATGTAATTTAAATAAATGCATTAAGATTTATGAACTTATTAGGTTGATATTAGTAGTTAGACTCTTAGATCAAGGTCTACTTGCTAACGTTGTTTTCACACACAATTGCTCCACGGAATCCCTCCGCAAGATCTCGTGTTTGCTACTTGTGTAAAGAGTCAAGAAACGATTGCTTATCCCCTAACTTTTACTAGCTTTAGATCAAATTAACAAATCAATTTAGCGTGCACTCTAAACAATCTATCAATCAACCATGAATGTATAAACATTCCTATTAGTAAAAACAAACGATAATCATGTGAAAACTTCGAAGTAGATTTAAAACAAAACTCAAAACATGTTAAGAACTAGGAATTCATCCTCAACCAATAAGAAAATTAGCTACTCATGTTTTTGAAATTCACACAAATAATTAAAAGGAGAATTTTTGAAGTTCACACAAATAATTAAAAGAAGAATTTTGAAAAGCAAGCAAAAACACAAGTGTTGTGTGTGTAAAAGGTGTGTAGAGAACTTCTCTATTTATAGGCTTCAATTTGCTTGCAATCCTCTTAAGAATAGACTCCCTTTCCCTTTGTAGCTCAACTTCCAAATCCAAGTCTTTCTCAAATCTTACATCTTCTCTTTCCAAGTTCAAGCCAAATTCTTCATCCACTTCCAAGTCCAAGTCTTCACACCCATGATTCTAGAATATTCTTCACAAAAACTATAATTTTGGGTCGCCGGAATAGTTCTTAGGATCATCGGAATCCGTCCAGGAAAGCTTTCTGCCGGTCACTTGAGTGTTGTTGTCGTCGACGTAATATTCTGTCCCGGTGCCGTTAAATATAACGGTCAAGATGGACTTCTTTTAGTCAACTGGTTAAAGGAAGAAAGAGTCAGCTTCAGTCAGTTCGTCTTAATCACATTTTACTCGGTCTTACTGGATCTTACTCAGTTGAGTTGGGTCGGTTGCTGGTACTGAGTTAAATCGTCGGAGCAGCCAATCGGACATAGTTTCCTCTGTTTTTATGTGTATTCCGGCAATTTTTCAGCCCTTTCCCTGCGACAATCCTAGCACATACATCTAATTCATTCACGATTGAAGTACAACACCACCTTTACCTTACCTTTGCAGTGTTCTTCGTCTCAATCCTGGTTCCAATCTGGCTACAATTCCACCATCAAATCCATCCTTCACAACACCCACACTAATTCATCTTCTAACTGTTACTCAACTGATGCTGAACTCCAATCAACCACGAACCCATCTGCTCTTCTTACCAGAATCCCATCAATTCGATCCCTCCTCTCAATTTTAGTCGAACCCAAGAATATCAACATCTTCACTGCTTCATCTTCTTCATAATCTTCAATGTCAGTCACCATAAACCCTAACAATTCTCAATCAAAACATCACAGTCCACAACAGCAGTGTCTCAATCAACTCAATGTCAAAACCCATCTCTATTTCATTCAACAACATCGATTTCTTCGTGATTCTTCTCCTCAGCAGCATCAACGGTAATTCTCGATCTAAATCTTCACAACAAACCCTTGATTCCTTCAGACCCTTCTGTTTTAAGAACCCTAACTTCTAAACACATCTCGGATCTTATAGTTTCGGCTTCCAATTCTTCGTCTTGATTCAGATTCAATCAGTAGCAACGGCTGCTAATCTTCCTTCACATTTTCAGGGAAATGTAATAAAACTGAATGATTGAGAGAAGTAAATATGTCGATTTAGGGTTGGGTAGTTTGAGGTTGGATTGTTACACCCCAAGGATAGGTACCACCCCTACTGGTTGCCCTGAGTTTCTGCCATGGTGCATTTAGCACTTCTGTGGGTTACCCCTTAACCTTTGGTCGGCTCCGGATAGTGTTTGCCATGGAAATGACAGTTTTTTCATTTTTGCTCAATTTGGATGATTTCTTCTTCTTTTCTTCTGCATGACTCCAGAATACCTAATAACTCAAAAACACGCGTAAAATACATAATTTACAAGAAAACATAGCAGAGAAAGCATAAACAATAGATAGTAAATAAGGTGTATTCTACACCCTATCAAATTCCCCCACACTTATACTTTGCTAGTCCTCGAGCAAATCAAACTAAAACTTACAACTTCAAAGCGTTCCAGCTTCCCAAGCATCCAAAGAGCTATGAGGACATAGAGTTTCTGCATGCTAGTAATAAGAAGTTAGAAATAATAAAGAACATATTCTCATTCTTAAATGTTGAGTGAGAAATAACCACACCATAATGAGAGAACGCGTGTTTGGGAGCGATCAATAAGCATTTCGCCTCGACTTCTGCCTCACCAAAAAGGATTTTATGATAATTGCACTCAAAAAGACGACTTTTATATGGGTCTCACATGTGTGCAGGTAGGAATGAAGAGAGAAATCCTGCAACACGTTGAATGGTGGGAAGGACAACTTCCGAAATATTTTAAAAACCACATCTTTTAACATTTTGAAAAACCATTTTTCTGACGATCTCTAAGAAAGGAAATCAACCACTATTATCGAGAATGAGATTACTTACTCACCTTCACATCCGATCGCCAATTATGATAACACCACTCTCACGGCATCCAATAGAAACGTCTTCCGCTCCTCGTCTTTATCTTCTTGGTCTTCGTCTTCGGCTTCAACTATTGATGATAAACTCTCGAACTTCGTAAATCCTTGACAATTTGTAACTCTTTACCTTAAATCCTTGTCGCTTGAACTTCCTTATATATTTTCCTTCCCCACGACTTATTAAATAAATACAAAAAAATAAAATTTCTCTTGTCTCGTTATTTTTTTTTTTCATATTTTTATTCAATAATTATATATATATATATATTTTTGTCAAAGACAAGAGAAACAAAATACAGAACAAAGTGAAATAAAACAAACCATGGCTGTGGGAGAAGTATTTTACCGCTTAATTCTTCACAACTTGTATCGCCTCAAAATCATAAATTTCAATAATTCTCACCTTTTGATTCTTTTTGCTCTCGTAAATAAGTCTTCATACTTGGATATAGAATTATGCTCATTGTATTGTAAGTCTTCAACATATATGTAAAAATCTGCTCTTCGTATGTTGCTTTACTTGGATATAAAATTTGCTCTTTTCTTGTTCCGTTGCTTGTAAACCTTGAACGTCTTCAACTTTCCTTGTAGATTTTGATGTCGCTCCTTGTTGATGATGATGGTGTTTCTATGGATTCGTTGTTGTCGAGAGAGAGAATGGTGCTAACTGCAAATCGAACTACAAGAAAGAGGTTTTCATCCATAGACGTCACCCTCATGATTGACAAAATTAGCACTCAAGAGATCAAAGAGTAGTGCTTCTATTGGTGGGAGGTTAGGTAGCTCACCATTTTACCCGGAATTAACGTACGGTGACACACACTCAAAAGAAAGCTTTTTTAGTCAGTTACAAAAAAAATTTGGTCGGTGCCTCACATGATATAAATACGGGTAGTCTCCACTAATGATTGATCAACAACTCTAATAATACACTCCCTCTGCACCTAATTTGCATCACCGGCAAGATTAAATCCATTATTTAACACTCTAATAAGTAAGAAATCCGAACGTAGTTACCTAACACTTCCAAGTTCAGTTATGTCGGTCAGAATCTCTATGTAAACATACCTAGAAGTATGCTAGTGACTCTAAAATCTCTACAAGTTGGAGGTTTTATGCAAAAAAAATTTTCTATAAATGCTTAACCACTCCCCCACACTTAAACCTTACATTTTCCTCAATGTAATTGAATCCTCCTAGTAAAGTCAAGGTGGGAAATCCTAACATGATATGGAACAAAAAAAATAAATAACAAAATAAATAAAAAACAAAGGATAAGAAATACAAAACCTATGGGTTGCCTCCCATTTAGCGCTTGTTTTAAATTCGACGGCCCGACTTGGCTCTTGTAAGATTCATTCCCCATATACTAACAATCGGAAAATTTGGGGATCCACCCATAATACCTGTTTTGCAAACAATAACTCCATACAAATGTTAGCACAAGAAAATAATAATAATGTTATCGCTCGATAGAAATCTCCCCCACACTTATTCTTGTCCACACTCGGAAGGGTATAAAGAACATAAAATTTGGGAACTTCCATGTATTCCTCTTGGCAAACCTGCATAGTGTTAGAATCAAGTGTTTCCAATGGTGGATATCTAGAAACAAAATCATCCAAAAATACTTTCGAAGCACATACATTCAAACCAATATGAGGTAAAGGAGAAGAATTAATATGCAAAGGGTTAGACAAACCTTGCACAATTTCTTGTATTACGGAATCCTCTTCATCCTTAGAGAATTCATATGAATTACTTACCTCTTGTATATCGTGGTCCTCTATCAAATCTTGCAACCATTCGTGGTTATTTTCTACCTTAACCAAAGTCTTGGCATCATTATAATCATTGGCAAGTTCAATTTGGTTTCATCCTCTAGCATCATCTCACCAACATTCTCATCATCGAAATCGGGCCATTCACTAAAATGATTTTCATCGGTATAGATTGTAAGATCTTCTTGTGCGGGTGTTACACCGTTTATAACAATAGGTAAGTCGCACCCAATCTCCTCCTTTTGAATAGGTGAAGGATCGTTATTATGATCCGGAGTTGGAATAACTTTATCCTTGTTACAATAATTTTCGTAAGGTTCAAAATCATCATCGTAACCCATATAATAACGTTTTTCACGCTCCATTCTTAAATCTCTTTTAGCTTCAAGAATTTCTTCATCCGATGCTAGGCCTTCATCGATCAATTGATAGAACCTTTTATCAAGTTCCCTCAAACTAGGTTGCCTTACACCAAGGAGATCACGAATAGATTTAGAATCATAACTATCCTCCCGTCCTAGTGATTGTTCACTTACATACCCGTCATAAGGTTGTTGATATGTATGAGAATATCCATAAAGTCTGTATCCTAAGGATGGTTGGAAGTTGCCATAATGTTGAGGTTGAAAACCGTATTGATTGTTGTAATATGTTTTCTCTTGTCCACCATACATGGAAAACTGGTACCTGAAATAAGATTTTCAAAAGCTAAGTTAGATACGATATAGAATCCAACAAAGCAAGAATAAAGCAAAAAGAAAAATAAAAACAACTAAAATCATTCGCTGCTCCCCGGCAGCGGCGCCAAAATTTGAAGCGTGTCGTAACCACAACAAATTAATCAATATCTTTCCACTTAATTAACAAGTAATATAGTGTAGTCAAGTTCGTTCCCACGAGGAGCAAGAGTTTTTAGTTGTTTAATCGTCACAAAAGGGGGAGTTTTGGTTTTAGATTTTAAAAGCAAAAGAAAGTAAATAAAGCAATTAAAAGTTTAAGTCGAAATCAATAAGAGAGACAAGACCAAGGAATCCTTCTTCGTTGCAAAACAATGATTCAAGTTATGTTCTTTTCCACTTTTCATTAGTCACAGATTATCACCAACCGTAGGTAAAGCAGCTAGATCAGTGCTAAACCCCTAAATCCCTTGTATCACCGGATACGGAAGTTCTCGACTACCGGATTCTATTTACCAAACCACCTAGTAGTAGATCACTCAAGATGTAATTTAAATAAATGCATTAAGATTTATGAACTTATTAGGTTGATATTAGTAGTTAGACTCTAAGATCAAGGTCTACTTGCTAACTTTGTTTTTACACACAATTGCTCCACGGAATCCCTCCGCAAGGTCTCGTGTTTGCTACTTGTGTAAAGAGTCAAGAAACGATTACTTATCCCCTAACTTTTACTAGCTTTAGATCAAATTAACAAATCAATTTAGCGTGCACTCTAAACAATCTATCAATCAACCATGAATGTATAAAAATTCCTATTAGTAAAAACAAACGATAATCATGTGAAAACTTCGAAGTAGATTTAAAACAAAACTCAAAACATGTTAAGAACTAGGAATTCATCCTCAACTAATAAGAAAATTAGCTACTCATGTTTTTGAAATTCACACAAATAATTAAAAGGAGAATTTTTGAAGTTCACACAAATAATTAAAAGAAGAATTTTGAAAAGCAAGCAAAAACACAAGTGTTGTGTGTGTAAAACATCACAGTCCACAGCAGCAGTGTCTCAATCAACTCAATGTCAAACCCATCTCTATTTCACTCAACAACATCGATTTCTTCGTGATTCTTCTCCTCAGCAGCATCAACGGTAATTCTCGATCTAAATATTCACAACAAACCCTTGATTCCTTCAGACCCTTCTGTTTTAAGAACCCTAACTTCCAAACATATCTCGGATCTTATAATTTCGGCTTCCAATTCTTCGTCTTGATTCAGATTCAATCAGTAGCAACGACTGTTGTTCTTCCTTCACATTTTCAGGGAAATGTAATAAAACTGAATGATTGAGAGAAGTAAATATGTCGATTTAGGGTTGGGTAGTTTGATGTTGGATTGTTACACCCCAGGGATAGGTACCACCCCTAATGGTTGCCCTGAGTTTCTGCCATGGTGCTTTTAGCACTTCTGTGGGTTACCCCTTAACCTTTGGTCGGCTCCGGATAGTGTTTGCCATGGAAATGACAGTTTTGACAGTTTTGCTCAATTTGGATAATTTCTTCTTCTTTTCTTCCGCATGACTCCAGAATACCTAATTGTTTATGGGTGAAAACTACTCCTGCAGAATTTGGTAATTTGGGGTGTGGATGAGGAATGAATTTAAACCTTAAACAAATGCACTGCGCGGTGAGTGCTTGTAGATTCGAGAGATCAATCTGTGCAAGTCCGGCCTAAACCAAGAAATGGTTGTTCCAGACTTGTTTCGGTCACAAAGTGAAGGAGATGGGGTTGATCTTAGGGAGGGAAGCGAAGAAGGTGTTGAGATTGTGAAGGTGTAGACTTGCTTATGACTTGCAACAGGAAAGTGAACAAGCTTACGATTGGTGTAAGCAGACTCTGGGTGTTTTCTTGTTGTTTTTTCTCTGTTCTTTGGAAATAGGGCGGAGAACCTATTTATACAAGTCATTGAGTCTTATTCACGTCTCTCGTGGGAAGTGGAAGAAGTGGAGTGATGGAGTAGTGGAGTTGTGCGTTGGTGATACACGACCAGCCTTGCCCACTTCTCCTGTTCATCTCTAACCGTCCATAACTTCCTAACACGTTCTTGTGATGGCGTGTTGCACGCTGCACGCTGTAAACCGCCAGACCAATACCCCAATATGTATCCCCCCAGTTTGTGACATGATTGATGTCTGGAATGTGTGGATCGTGGATCCTCGAAAGATAGCATGTAATGCTGAATTGAATAACTGCGTTATTCAGGAAGTCGATACTTTGTGAAGTATCGTGTGTATTTTATGCGTGTCTGCGCATCATGGTGTGGTAAAGTGATGGGTAATGACACCTTACTAACCAATTAACTCGACGACCAGGGCTGTATAACCAAGTCGGTGAAGTTGGACGGGTGAGATGATCTTTGAGACACTCATCTCGCGACCGTTGATGAAGTTAGGGTTTTGAAGAGGTGCGCAGGCATCACTCTTCAGCTTGGTCGAAACCAAGCATGGGATACAACTTTGGCCTAACCGACCATACATGCGTGTAGATGGCATGATGGAATAGGCGCCTATACCCCATTACCTCATGAAAGTATGATCTGGGTTACTCAATTCATCCGGTGAAATCGAGTGGTCGAGATCGATTTGCGACAAAAAACTAGTGCCGCAAGGGCCGCACGTCACGCCCTCTTCAGGCGCACGTTCCAAGACGACCAATCTTGGTCGGTCTTGGCCGATTGGCCTGGTGTGAAGGTGGTAGGCTGATGTTCATGCCTATACCTGAATATCCCATGAAAACGTGACCTGAGCCATCCAAATCGTCCGGCGAAGTTGAGTGGTCAAGATCTGTTTGCGGTTTGGGAGGTGTGACCACGCTAGTTTGAGCGTGCGTTTTGGATTAGCCAGGCATGATATGCCTTGGCCGATCGGGTTAGGGAATAGATGGGTCCACGGTGGTCATCTTTGGTATGACCGGACCGCTTAATCTAATCCTGGACCCTCCATTCATGACGGAGAAGATGGACGCTCGTGATGCTCAAAACCCTAATTTTGGGTTTCAAAGCCGTGCGTCTTCTCTTGTTTGGGCGACGATTTTGTCACGACCAAACATGGTTGGTCTTGACCGATTGGTCAAGTGTGTAGGCGGGCCCGCGGTGATCGTGTTGACATGCTCTGGGCCCTTTGAATCTACATCTACACCCTCCATCTATACCTGCGAAGATGGATGGTTGAGATTGTTTTGCGACACATGTAATATGCCGCAAACCCTAATTTAGGGTTTTCCGTCCATAATGCTTGGTATGAACGTTTTTGGCAAGCTAGGCCAATGGCCGACCGTGCGGGTTCCGCATTGGTTCGGCAGTGGATATTCCATACCTGCTTGGGGGTGATGGAATTGATCTGGGTCATCCAATCATGCCTATGGAGTTGGATGACTGCGATCATATCCGGACCGATATGGTCAATCCGGATGCTCAATCGGGCTAGTATAACACACCGAGAGGGGCTCAATCGGGCTAGTATAACACACCGAGAGTCAGCCTGTACGGGTATTTCGTACATGGTTTCATTATAGTGCTTGGAGGTTCGTGTTACTCTGTGAGAGTAACACTCAGTCGTCATGCCACACTGATAATGAGTACTGGAAATACAAGGCTGATTAGAAATTCACAGGATGGGATTGTTGCCACATGCTCCAACCTGGAGGAATTTCATGTATTCACGGAATGGGATTGTTGCCACATGCTCCATTCTTGGTGAATTAAGTGAGGGAGTATCCAAAACTTATTAATGGCTTTATCTTTTACAAGATGTCAGCGCATAATTTTTTCCAGTTTTTTACAAATTTAACCTTAAATGAAAATCCACCATCAACACTAATAACCCGAAAAGACCCGTAAAATACATAATTTACAAGAAAACATAGCAGAGAAAGCATAAACAATAAATAGTAAATAAGGTGTATTCTACACCCTATCAATGTCCAAAGAAATCCTTCTTTTCTTGTGAAAGTAAGATCGCTCTTGTTGTTTCTACGGGAATGACATTTTATGGGGGAGAGTTCTTATTTGAACTTGTGCTTAATTGCCAAATCTTTGTGGCGAGTGCGGCTGTGGAATATTGTAGGAGTTTTCTTGTATCTTTATAAACTCCTTGATGAATACACTAGTTTCGACTATGTGAAATCATCGAAACAAAGTTGATATGTTTTCTTTTAGTCATGAAGTATCTCTATGGAAATTTCATTAGGATCCCACTAGTTTTCGTACCTTTGCCAATTTTTATTGACAAAAAGAGGGAGAATTAAGTGTAGTTCACACTACAAATACAAATGGTTTACGGATCATTATGTAAGGGGGAGTGGTTTTCATATGAGATGAAGTATTGACTAAGGGGGAGTGATACATATCACCATACTATTGTTGTCAAAGTTATGATACAATTGGACTTTGATGTTGTGTAATAATACTATGACATTGTATAACAATAATTGAGAGCTATTGTTTTCTCGTTGTTATAAGCTACGGATGTTCAACAACTATGATGCTGAGTTGAACACGTTCAGAATCACAGGAGTACTTGGAAGTGACGAAGATTTCGAGTAATGTTGAAGAACCAAGGAAATCAAGCATTTGGATGAGAAGCTACAAAGTTTAATTATTTTGTAAACAATATGTATTGATAGTTTTGTCACTAAAATTGACAAAGGGGGAGATTGTTAGAGCACTGCTCGGTCGAACTCACAAGCGTTGTTATCTCAAGCTTGTTGTCAAGTTTAGTTGCCAAAACTATAAGTCTTGATTTCCAGTCTACTTATAGCTAAGTCTCGGATTAGGATAGAAAGTGTAGTTGAGCATTAGACTTCACGACGTTCATCGATTGAAGACGAAGAACTACTAAGGGGAGATTGTGGAACTTCATCAACAAAAGGTATCTGGAGACTTGAACTCATCTATCACTCTAAAGTCTATCTACTCTATCTCCTTGTTTATGGGTAAAAACTGATTCTGTTGTTTTTGGTAATTTGGGGTGTGTTGATGAGAAACGAGTCTAAAGCCTAAACAAATGCACTGCACGGGAGTACTTTTAGGTTCGAGAAATCAATCTGTAAGACTCTGGCCTAAACCAATAAATGGCCATTCCAGATTCAATTCAGTCACAAGGTGAAGGAGATGGGGTTGATCTTAGGGAGGGAAGCGAAGAAGGTGTTGAGATTATGAAGATGTTGGATGTTTATGACTTGTATCAGAGTGTTGAATTGGCTTGCACAATGTAAGCTATAAATTCTGGGTGTTTTCTGGATACGTTGGTTACAACACTTGGTTTTTCTGTGTTGTTTGAAGATAGGTTGAAGAACCTATTTATACAAGTCATTTGAGCGCAATCTTCATCTCGTAGAAAGTGGAGGAAGTTGAGTGATGGAGTAGTGGGGTCGTGTAAGTGATTGTCACACGATCACACCTTTTCCCACTTCCCTCATCATCGTTAACCGTCCATGCCTCCTAACACATTCTCGTAATGGGCGCGCCGCACGCTGTAAATCGCCATACCAATACTCCAGTAAGTATCCCCCAGTTTGTGACATGTTTGATGTCTCGAACGAGTGGGTCGAGTCGTGGGACCCGCCACAGGAAATAGCACATGCTATTAGGTTAAATAACTAAATTATTTAATGGGATTGATATTCATGAAATATCGTGCGTGACACATGTAATGCATCGCTTTTAAGTAAGCAGCTCAAAACAATCGATATGCATGAAGCATTGTTGTTTTAAAGCTTGATTGAGTAAGTCGCAGATTAAGCGTCTTAAAATGGCTGCACGTCCAACCCTCTTCGAGTGATCGATTGGAGATCGCGTGGTTGAGCCATCATCTGGTCGATCACTCCATGTGGTAGAGTGGCGGACGGTGATCATTGAGGCGCTTCATTGATCGCCTAATTTTTAATCCAAGCCGTCCGACCAAGCTGGAAAAGTTGGACGGACGAGATGATTTACAGCACATGTTTACTGCCGTTGAAGGAATTTAGGGTTTTTTAGAGGTGCACAAACATCTCCTCTTTGGCCTGATCGAATCCAAGCATGGGCGCTAATTTTGGTGGGACCGACCAGGCATGCGTGGAGACGACCCGCTGGCATGCATGCCTACATCTCTCGGTCCCACAAAGATTCGATCTAGGCCACTCAATTAGGCCGGCAAAGATGAGTGGTCGTGATCGATTTGTGACAGAAACTTGAAAGCCGTGTGGCATGCCACTTTTGGGCGTGCGTTTTGAGGCGTCGTGCCCTAATCTGCATAGGCCGTCCGGTCACACGCAAAGGTGGCCCCACGGTGATCATGTTGACATCCTTGGGACCCCTTGAGTCTATATCTATACCCTCCGTTTAGGCTGGCGAAGATGGACTGTCATGATCGAACTACGACAGATGTGCATTGCCGCAAACCCTAATTAGGGATTTGAATCAGTCATGCACGTGTGACTTTGGCCAAGCGGTTTGGAACGCCATGATCCTCCTTTGGAGAGATCGATCACGTGGGGCCCATGTCGGGCTGACGGTGAACGCATGTGCACCTTCTTGACAGTCTTAAATGCGATCTAAGCCATCTGAATAGGCTAGATAAGTTGGATGGTTGTGATCGATTTAAGACACTAGTGGAATTCCGCAACCCTTAGAAGCATCACGCTTGCCATGGTTTGAGCAATCGTTTCATTGCTCCATGGCCTCGCCGTGAGAAAACCGATCGGGTAAAGGAGAAGTAGGCTCGCCAACGTGTGCGTTAGCGCTTCCCGGATCATTCATGGGATGATCTAATCCGTCCAACCAGGCTGGCACAGTTGGACGGTTGCGATGGCTTTAAGACTGTCCTGAACAGCCTTGCTCGTTTGAGCCTCTCCCAAAACAGCGCGACCACCCTACTTTGAGTTGGCGTTTGACGGCGCTGGGGAATATGGTGTGGTGTTCGACCGGCTAGGGTGTAAGTGGGCCCGCCGGCGGTCATCACAACAATTGCTTATTTTTTCCAGGGTTTGGCTAGGCTCGTTAAATCATGCGGCCAACTTGTGCGGCCACGATCGTTTCTGAGACTGACATGGACAGTCTAGATCTTCCTTAAGGAAATTAAACATGCTCGATCGAGCTAACTAAAAGCGCGTCGATACGAGATTCTCTTTGTTAGAGAGCAGTGCAGCCTGTGTGGGTATTTCATGCATGTCTCAATATTGACACTTTGGGAGATTCATGCTACTCTGCTGAGAGTGAACACTTAATCATCGTGTCATGTCAATGATGAGAGTTCGGTTGGGAACATACCACGGGAAAATACCGGGCGAGTCATGCATTAATGACTAATGCGATATATTGAAATTTATAGGATATATGGGATTGATACACCATTCTGATAGATTTCATAAATACATCGAATTACTCGATACATATATAAGTAAAGAATACTCATCTCTTTCAAATGGCTTTCGTTCCTTTGCAGGATGAAAGCGCATTGAATGCAGGGTTTTACAATTTTGACCCTGAACTAAAAACCACCATCAACATTAAGTCCCCTGCTTAGTATGTAACAGTGACATTGTTGCGGGGTAAGCAATAGATGGTGACAGACAAGAACAAATCAAAAGACAAGGTATGGAAGGATTACCAGGAAACATTGATGCAACGTCTCACGGATAGCTGACCTTCTCCGTGTATGGTACAAAGGACTTCATGTTCGTGCGTATAAAAAGGGGGGGTTGTCCTTCCTCTTTATTATTCGCTCATCTGCGGCAGTTGGTGCTCTGTGTTGATCTCCTCATCATTGTAGCAGGGAAGTGGCCGCCGCTTGAATTTGAAACAACGACCTCGCTAACTAAGGCTCGGAGCTTTCTTTGACCATTCAACGATCCCTCCTTGGTTCTTAATTAGGGTTTCAAAAGGAGCATGACTTGGTTGGCGTTGAATCCTCGTTTATCGGATGAACCTCGTTACAATTATTTGATATCATTTTAGGGTTTCTGCCATGTATATATATACCAGGGAGCTAGAACACCCTTATCGTGATGAGATAAGATTTTCCTGCTGAAACTCTCTGCTTTCATCATGTCAGATAGAGGTGGATCATCTTCTTCGACTCCAGATTCTTCTGTCAAACGCAAGCGGCTTGTATCTAGGGTATGATAAAAATTTCTTTTCAATTTTGAAGTGTCAATTCTTCATTTTCTTTTACGTATAATCATCATTTTTCTTTCAGAGCGGCTGGGTTCCTGAGCCTTGTGATGATTCTCCCGTCCGAATCCTCTGAGTCAAGAAGATCATACCGGTATATTCTTCCTTGATGAATACGCGTTCGTCTGCCATGATCATCATGCGATACAACCATCTGATATTTTTTTTTGTAGAGGTATCCTTCCGGGACGTGTGTAACAGTGGTTGACGATGATGATTTAACCACTCCTCTCCCTTCAAGATCACGCATGCATGCCGCTGATCTGGAAGACGCTGATTTGGGTATCTCTTCCTACGAGTACCCCAACGCAGGATTGCGTTTCGATATACACATGAAATGTTTATCTTCTAGTTACCGGGTTGTTGGCGATTTCCTAGTAAGGAAGGAGTTCATCCCCTTGTATACAAAAATATGGAGGAAGTACGTCCATATTGCAACTAGGAATGTGGTGCGACATTGCTCGTCTGCTTTAGTTACCACGGTGAACTGTCTCCTTCCCATGATCTCCGAGATGGAAGGTACATCCATACGTGATGTCGCTGAATCAACTATCGAGAAGTGGGAAGACATGATATCTACCTGTGAATCCATGGAGTTTAACATAGGTTGGTTGCGGCAGCGCCTTGATGTTATCAAAGTTGATCGAGCCGGCATCATCGCTAACGTTGTGCCTGCTACGAAAGCCATCTTGGAAGAGGAGGAGGCCTTGGATACGGAATCTGAGAAGGTGGACTAAGCAATCCGAGACTTGAAGAGTAGGACTAAAAGGTATCAGGAGAGGCTGAAAAATGATGCTTTCAAGGAACTACAGCTTGTTGGATGGCCTTTTATGAGTCGTACTTTTTTTGTTTTGAATAAGTAGGCACAATGATGTTTTAATCATTTCTCTTTTTTGGGTTTTGAACCTTGCTTTAGAAAATAAATTGTATTGGATTTTGTTAAGTGAATGGAGTTTACATCGACATGTTTTCACTAATGGAGAATTTAATAACTGAGACGTGAGAAAAGTGATAATGCCTGATTGTTGCGTTGCGAGGCGGCAAGAGATGGAATGATGATCAGGCGTAGTATGCCTTGAGCCATTTTCCGTTGATGACTGCTTCCAATTTACCTCCATCTTCTTTAATAATCCTGTAGTAGCCACTGTTGTAAGCTTTGGTGATCACATATGGACCTTCCCATTTTGGAGAGAATTTTGATGCTGACATGTCTTGTTGAATGTGCCTGGCAGTCTTCAAAACTAAATCTCCCACTTTAAAAACTCGTGGTTTTACAACTTTGTCATACGCTCTGGAGATCCTGCTTCTGTATGTTTGAGTACGTTCCTCTACTTTATCTCTCCTAGAGTCTAGGGTATCCAATTCTGCAATCCTGGAGCTCGATGCCTCGGCTTCATTCCAGTGGACCCCACTTGCTGCTGCAATCCTGGCTGACGGAATTTTAATCTCTGCCGGGAGAATCGTGTCCGCACCGTAGACAAGTGAGTAAGGGGAAACACCGGTAGAACTCCTAGGTGCTGTCCGATATGCCCACAATGCCATTGGTAGCTGTTCGTGCCATGTCCTTGGATGATCATGCACTGTTCGACTGAGAATCTGAATTAAGGTTTTGTTGGTACTTTCAGCCTGCCCGTTCCCCTGTGGGTAATAGATGGTGGAGAAGACCTGCTTAATTCCATATTCTTCGAGCAATTCTCGTACCTGTTTGTTGGCGAAATGAGTGCCATTATCAGTAATGATATGTTTAGGTACGCCAAACCGATAAATGATGTGTTCCTTAATGAACGCCGCGATTGTTGTTCCAATAGTCCCTCGTAGAGGAATGGCTTTAACCAACTTGGTAAAATACTCCGTTGCGGTTAAGATATACTCGTGCTTTTTTGACGATGGCGGGTTGACCTTCCCAATGATGTCAAGTCCCCAACCGTAAAATAGCCAAGGACTACTCACCGAGTGTAAAGGAGTAGAAGGTGCATGAATAAGATTTCCGTGAATTTGACATTCGTTGCATCTTTGAACAAACGCAGCGGCATCGTCTTCCATGGTTGGCCAGTAGTATTTCTCGTGTATCTGGAGAAATAGCTTCTTCTTTCCCTGGTGTTCGCTTTCGTGCATTTCTTTCATCAGAATCGGGATCTCTACTTCGCCAGTCACCGCAATACGTCGCCTCCAAAGCTTTTGCGGTACAAGATTCCTTCATGAAATACGAATCTCTTGGCTCGTTGCTTCATTTTGGCTGCGTCCTACTTGCTTGCAGGGAGTACTCCGTCTCGAAGGTAATTGACATACGGCTCTCGCCAGTCCCCAGTGTGGTTCACGTTGAAAACCTCCAATTGGTGTGCTGGTTTTTGACAAGTGGTAATTGAATTATTGTCCCTCCTTTTGATGGGCCTTCACAAATATCCCTAGCAGACTTTACAAATGTCCCTGATGGCATAATTGAAAATACTTTTAAAAACACAATTGTTATAATTCCTTATTTAACCTCCCTCTCTTATTTCCTTCTTCTTCAATTCTTAATTTTTATCACCGAAAAAAAAAATTCAACGCTCTCACCACCATCATCTCTATCGTCTCCCACCGCCACCACGATCTCCATCGACGCCACCACCACAGCCAACACGAGCAGCCACCGACGATCTTCTGCCGTTAGGGTTCTGCTGGTTATGTTTGAAGACGAATAAGATTGAGAAGGAATGCCGAGTTTGAATATAGGGTTTCCTGTTGTTGTTGAATAATGGAAGTTGATGTTAAAATCAAGAAGAGATGGAGATTCAAGAGGATGAAGGTGTTGTTGCTGATGTATGTCAGAATTAGGGGTTGAGATCTTGAAAGAAGCAGAGATGAGTTCGAATTAATGAGTTCTTCTTTGTAATTGAAGCTAATGGAGATCAAAAAGATGTTGAGAGACAAAGCAACAAAGCTGAGATGGGATTTATGTGAAGATTAAGCCACAGGAAGAGAGAACAGATCGAGAACTAGAAATGTTGATGTCGATCTCAGAGATTATGAGACCTGGTACTGTTTGAATCGTGTGGATTATGGTGAATGATGATTTTCATGGGTTGTAGATGAAATCGAAGGTTGGGTTTTCCTAATTGGAAGATTCAAAAACAATATTGCGCTGAAATTGAAGTTATATGATATGAGCTGTCCTTAAGCTGCGGTGGTTGATTTCGAGTGATTAAGAAGGGAGATGGATCTGCTGTTGTGCAAGAAATGGATGAACAGGGAATTGAGAATTTGGTATGGATGAACAGGTGATGATCAATTGTTGTCGTTTATATGTTTTTATGGGATCAACAATGGTTGTTGATACATCTATATGGATCAACTCCTGTTGTTGACCCAATTTTTTATTGGATCAACAATGGTTGTTGATCCATCTAAATGGATCAACTCCTGTTGGTTTTGGTTGGAATGATGAAATTGGTGTTGAATTTTGGTTCTGGTTGTTTTGGTGGTGGTGGTGGTGTTGGAGATGTTTGATTTTATTGGTGGCGGTAATGGTGGAGAGGTACGAATGAGAAATTAGTCATTGAAATAGTAGTAGAATGGTGGTTCTGGTTGTTGTAGTTGTCGAGATTGGTTTTGAAGCTGATCTTGAAGCTGTTGGTGTTTATGAAGCTACAGGTAATGATCAATTTGTTGTTTGTTTATATGTTTTTATGGGATCAACAATGGTTGTTGATCCATCTAAATGGATCAACTCCTGTTGGTTTTGGTTGGAATGATGAAATTGTTGTTGGATTTTGGTTCTGGTTGTTTTGGTGGTGGTGGTGGTGCTGGAGATGTGTGATTTTGTTGGTGGCGGTAATGGTGGAGAGGTACTATATGGATCAACTCCTGTTGTTGATCCAACTTTTTATGAGATCAACTACTGTTGTTGATCCTTTTGAAATCCTATTGTTGACGATATTTCCTTGGATAAGTATAATCATGCTTTGTAGTTTAAATCATGTAAATTTCTTCCAATGTTGAACTTGTGGTGCAATGGTAGCATGGCTGACTCCATGTCAGATGATGCGTGTTCGACTCACGCCAAGTTCACTCCATTTTACATGGATCAACATTCATTGTTGATCCAATTTTAGTGGATCAACAATGGAAGTTGATCCACTAAATTGGATCAACTTCTACTGTTGATGCTTTTTTTTTTTTTGATCAAATACTGTTGGTTCTATTTTTATTTGGATCAACTACTGTTGTTGATCAAAAATATATCTGAACCAGTGGTGGCGGCGGCGGCGGAGGTGGTGGTGGCGGCGGCGATGACGACGAACTAGTGGTGGTGGCGGCAACAGACTAGTGGTGGTGGAGGACTGTTGGTGGTGTAATGGTGGTGCTTAAGGAGTGGTGGTGAAATATTAGTGGTGGTGGCGGTTGGTAGGTGGTGGTTGTTGAACGGTGGTGGTGGAATGGTAGTTGAATGTTGGTGGTGGTGGTGCTAGTGGTGGTGGTGAAGTGGTAGAGGAAGAAATTTGTTGCATTTTGAAATAAAGAAAAATATTATATGAGTGAGGGTATTAAGGTAATCTAATATTAAATGGATAAGGTTATAAAAAAGTAGGGACATATTTATTGTTGAATAGGGATATATTTATTGGATGTCAAAAGTAGGGACATATAAATAATATACCCTTTTGACAATTGGAGCAAGACCCTTGGAGTGATCGAGATTGAGCCTCCATATCTGACCAGTAGAAGCCAAGGCGTTGGAGGCGTTGGTAAAGAGTCACTACCAACGTTTTTCCGCAAATTTCGTTGTGAATGCGGTTAAGTTGTGGTTGCGCTTTCTCGTCTCCAAGACATCTTGACAGAGACCCATCTGGATTCCGGTGGTACAACACTCCATGAAGCATGAAAAAGCTTTGCAGGGTTTTGAGACTGACCTTTCCTTGGGAGAGTGAACTATTTAGCTCTTGAACGATTGGAGTCCTCCATTCATCAGTTTCAGCATCTTTAGATTCTGCAAGCCATGTCGACGCTACAGTTCGTGTCCTCACAATCAAAGTTTCTTCCAAACCTTCAAATTGCAGCTTCGAGGCCAATGTGGCTAGGAAATCGGCGTGTTTGTTGTTATTGCGGCCAATATGGGTTATGGTCACATCTGCAAATTAGTTCAACAGCTTTTGCGCCTCGGATCTATAAGGGGCCAGCGTTACCTCCTTGAGTGAGTATACCCCATTCATCTGATTGACCAACAACTTAGAGTCACCTCTTACTTCCAGGTTTGTGGCTCCTGCTTGTTTGGATAGTGACAATCCTATGAGGAAAGCTTCGTATTCTGCCGAATTGTTGGTGCATTGAAAATCCAACTTGAAAGAATGCGAAAAGACTTTGCCCGTTGGAGAGACTAGAACTATGCTTGCTCCTCCGGTATTATTGCTAGGCGTAGCAGAACTGTCGAAATACAATAGCCATGCCTCCTTTTCGATAAAAGAGATTTCGGGAAATTCTCCAGGAAGGTCTTCATGTAGCGCAGTGGTTCCTTCTCCTGGGAATCCTGCTAGAAGATCTGCTACTGCTTGCCCTTTGATAGCTCTTGGAGGAGCGCATGTTATATCAAATTCTGATGTTTGAAGCAACCATTTGGCCGGTATGCCTATATCAAAATTATTTATTAATAGAAATACAAATTTATTAATTTAATTAAGAGAATTTATTTATTTATAAAAAGGGGATTTTACACATTGTAGGTGGGCAAACATTATTTATTATGTTTAATAGATTATTTATTATGAGCAATTAGTGAACAAACATTATTATGAGCAATTAATAAATCATTTATTATCATCAATTAGTGTGAAACACTAATTAGTTAGGTATTTATTATATTAGATTTCCATTAATGGGTCATTAAATGTTAGTTTTATGGGAGAAATTACAGCCATAGATTTACCAATTGGGAGATGAAATCTTGGCCACCACTTACACGTGCGAGATGAGGGTGTGGTCAGGAGAACTACTGCCGTAGATTTATCATTTTGAGGACAAATATGGACCACCACTAACACAGACTAACTTAACCAAGCTATGTTTTGTATTCTAGATACTATTCAACGCTTCCGCCCTGCATCAGTTGGTTCAGAGACAGGCAACGCTCCTGCATCATGTTTCGAGGAAGAGATTATGGTGTTCTTCGAAGAGCCGCTCTCAACGATGAGAAAGAGCAAGTGGTAATAGATGATCTAAAACGGAAGGTTAAGGCGCTCACCCTCCAATTGGCTGAAATGCATCATCAGCAAGAGCCCCATCATGGTCCTAGCCTACAACGAATGGAGGGAGTGACCGGTGATGAACAAGAAAACCTCCTTGGCGACAAGGAGAAAGGATTTCAAGGAGTTGCACATGGTCTGCGAGATTCATCTGAGTCCGGATTAAAGCTTGAAATCCAAAGGTTTGATGATATTTTTTCTTTTTCTGCAATTGAAAAATATCAAGTTATTATGGATTGGACTTCCCCACCAATCTATGATGTTTACCCTGATGATAAGGTTTCAGTATGTTCCAGATGCATTGACCCTTATTTTCTTGAAGCAGTATGTATGAATAGTCCGGTGCGAATGTCATTATGTTTGTTTATTATCTTGCGAAGGTTAAATTTGCTGAAGAATTATAAGAAGTTTCCTCAAATGACCAAAAATGCAAGCAATTATACCAGCAAAATTCGAGGAGGAATTTTTTCTGAGAAGGAGGGAATGGTGGAGTATTCATGGAAACAAAATATTCTTGCATATTTTTATTATTCTTTAATCTATTTTAATTATCTAGCAAAATATTATATCATTAATTAAGTTATTTTCAATTATTAAGAATTAATATATTATAAAAGCATAAAAGAAAATTACAAACTTTTGGAAGGCAACCTAGCGACAAGCTGGGCTCCTACTCCCTTTTGAATAGCATTAAGAATATTTTAGAAATATAATTATTTATTTAGGGATTTTATATTAGTTTAGAAATATCTATTATATTAGGAAATAAGTATTTATAATTTATTTATTTATTATATTAGGAAATAAGTATTTTATATTAGTTTAGAAATATCTATTATATTAAGGATATTGGGTACAAGTTTCGACATGATGTGGTTCGTGACATTGTTGCAGACATTTGTTACAAGTCTAATGTCCCTGCGCGCAAAGAGGTTCCTCTTGGTCTTCAGTCAGACGATGGCAAAGATCTAAAACCTGCTGATATTCTTGTTCTTAATTGGGAGAACGGGCAAGACGTTTGTATGGATGTTACAGGTGTATCTCCATTCACTGGTGATGGTGTGCGCTCTTTTGCCCCAGGTAAGGCTATTTCTGTTGCAGTTTCACGAAAACGTGCCAATTACTTGGACAAGTGCGCTGCACATGGCTATGGTTTGGGAGTTCTGGCCTTCTCTACCTTAGGAGAGCTTGGAGAAGACACTCTAGTTTTTTTCAAATGTCTAAGGAACTGATTGGTTAGCAACGACGCTAGTAGTGGATTAGGTAGTTTTATTTTCTATCGTTTAGGTATCGCTATTCAAAGAGGAGTTGGAGCTCAGCTTGTCGCTAGGCTGCCAACCAAAAGTTCAGTGTAATTTAATTAAATAAAACAACCAGTTTATGAAATATTTGATTATTTGGAATGGAGTTATCTATATAAAGAGCTCCATGTATTTGTATTAGGGAGAAGATTTTGATTAATGAAAAGTAGTGTTTTTCCTTGAGAGTGGTATCTCGGAAACATGTGTTTTAGATATTAATTCTATTCAACGCTTCCGCCCTGCATCAAAGAGCCTGTCGCTTAGCCTTGCCGTTTATTTATTTATTTTTGTTGCATTTTTGCGGTTTTGGTTTGAGGTTCATGTACATATGTGCTTGAGGTGTAGTAACAATTGCTCTTTTAATTGGTTTTGTTGTTTGCTCTTTCAATTGGTTCTGTTGTTTCTTGAATGAGAATATTATACGGAATTTGGAAGCAAAGTTCATACCAACCAATTCTAGCTTTGTACATACTTCGCAGACCATACAGACATGAAGCACACAGTAACTGCAACTGCGCCCGACAAGGTCACTATGACAATGTATTGCACTAAGTTGGTTTCCTTCAGATTTATTTAGTAAATTACTTTACTCTTACGTAGAACCGTCATGTCACGCAAGGTAAGGTCACTATGACAATGACGCCCAAGTATGAATGCATTGAGAAAGCAATCACAGTTCCTACTGCAACCCTCAATATTGCAGCAGAAAAATTAATGTCATGCTGGGCAAGGGCATCATAGAGCTATGCAGGGTAACTGATGCAAAACTTTGGTTGCTTATTGCAAGATTTTGGATGGCTTGTGATAACAAAAATTAGTCACTCTCACAGACACACACACACAAACAAAGAAAAAAAAAAGAAAAAAAAAAAAAAAGAAAAAAAAAAATGATACCAAAAAATAAAGAACGAATAGTTATGAACAAACAGCTGAAGAAACACCCCTAAAACCATTTTTTTTTCGAAAAACCACAAAGGGAAATGGTAACCGTTTCGGGGAGATGTGGGTTGCAAACTAAATGCATGGGACCCATTACAGAAGTTACATGTCAGAGGGCAGTTTCTAGGTAGTTTAATCCGAAGGTTCGTTAAGAATTTTCGTTAAAAAAAAAAAACGAGTAAAATCTTCAATCGAACGAGGGTCCCAAATGAAGGCCCTGTCCCAGCTCCATGATTGAACAAGGGTCCCAAATGAAGGTTGTATCACATCTCCATGAAGGATGATTCTACTATTTTTTTTATGTGGTGGCTTCGACTAGGTGCTTGCTTTGTGAATGTGAGAATGGAGAATATGGACACCTTATGATTAGGTGCAAGTTCTTAAATAATTTCTTCTCCAATTTATTAAATTAAATTTTGATCGTCAACTCATTTATAGATTTTACTCGCGAAGTCCCTTACAAGACATCATTCAAACTTGAGTGATAAAAATCCAACTGTCTCTATTTGGGTTATTATCCAATAAATAATTGACCATACTCATAAATAATTTACCCAACAGAATCAAGTTTAACTATTATAGAGTCATTCGACGTATATACCAATAAAAAAAAAAAAAAAAAAAAAAAGGTCATTCGACGTATATATAATTTATGGGTTCACCTTATAGTTCCCAGATACACCTTATAATTCACTCGCTAAATCTGCATATAATTCACGTGTCTTATAATTTAAAGCACTTGCATTCCGTCAGCACATATGTGTTTCGCTGGATTCAACCTATTATTTGGGAGTTCAATCCATAGTTCCTAGGTAGACATGCATTCATATATACACTTACTTAATTAACTTATATGTGTACCTTATATACTCACATAATATGAAGTATTTGTTGCAACAAGATGAAACACGCTCTCTTCGGTATATTGGAATTCACGAATACGTCGTGCATATAATGATTGTTTAAATAGTTCACGTTCACGCAATATATTTGCAGGAATTTAAAGCATTCAAATACACAGGGTATTCTAATTTATAGGAATTGAAGAGTTTACAATACATACAATATACAGAGAAATCACATACAAACAAGGAATCTACAATCTACAATTAATATACAAGTTTATCTACTCCATGTATAGAGTGACTCAATGTATATATAATTTCATGGGTACATCATATAGTTTTCGTATATATTTCGTTGCATAAATTTTATTTGACAGAACTAGATGATTAATGATATTTCAATGCACTGTGAGGTAATTTCTCATAATTATCTCAATAATTTCTTCCTACTTTGTATTTAATATTATTTTCTGTATAATATTTTTTTTTTTTTTGGACTAGATAATATCTATGTGAAAGTATTTTTAAGTTATTGTAGAAGCAGAAAGAAAACCAAAAAAAAAAAATGTCATTAAATTACCGAAGAAAACAACTGCCCGATATTCATTTAACCTTGACAAAATACCAATGGTATCGCATGACATAATCGAGTTAGGGAATTTATAAAAAAATCAAATGCCTGAACATGTTTCTTTTGAGATTATGATGTATCGCGATCTCGATGGCGCTTCTGCTGATAAAGTAAAGGCGTATAATAATTGAGTGGACTAAAAGATGAAAGAGTATACATAAAAAGGAAAGAAAGGAAAAAAAAATCAGAGATTTAAAATATACCAAAAACTTGGAAAAAGAATCAAACGAGGCGACTTTTAATTAATTAATGAAGCTGAAATAAGTATTATAGGTTTTGAAGATGTTATGTTAGACTCACTTGACTTTAATTTTTATTTCTCCATTGCATTGATTCGTTATCGATTTATTGAAACGTATTATTTGTTTGCATGGGATTATGCAGTTTTTATTATTCTTTTAATAATATTTTTTTATATTTAATGAAATAATTTTAGGATTGATCCAATATTTGATAAACAAGAAACAGACCCGTGCATATGCACGGGTGACAAACTAGTTTAACTAAAAAATCTGCCCCTCCAAATCCCTTTAATTGTTCTACTTTTTGAGAAAAAATAGGAAGTTAAAAAAAGAAAAAGGATAAACAGTTAGGTAATAAAACTGTTTTTCAAGTTAGGACCACATCGTAGCCACACCACAAGGTGCAAAAAATCCTACGTGAATTTATTATTTAGTCCTTTGATTTATGAGGTCTATCTAGAGAGCAAATTTAGGACCTTATTCCTAAAAAACTATCTCCAACCGTTAGAGATTTTTATTCCTTATGATTAATTATTAAAAGAGAAATGATGACGTGGAGGTGCATCCGAAGGTGTAGTTAACACTTTCTTCAAGACCTCCTTATTTAGTATGGCACCCCTCCTGGTTTATAAGACCTACCGTTGGAGATGATTTTAATTAAAATGGGGTCTAAAATCTTACGTGGCATATAAAAATAAAATGATAACCCTATGTTGGAGAGTACTGGGAGCCCCGGAGGGCTTGCGATAAACCTCAGGCGCAAATTATCAAATCTCAGATCGTTCTGTGAAGCTCGCGGGAACTTGCACTGGTACAGACAAATTCGAGATACCTCTGTAATCAGGCTATAACTGGCTTCAAAATTAGGGTTTCGGCAAGCTGATAAACAACAAATATATCAAGAAGGTGCGCAAAATTGATACCCTTGTTTCAAATTCTTATAACCACTCTCGTATTCTAGGGTTCTCTTTTGAATTCTGTATAGTTTTGAGTTATAAGGATTGAAATTTTTAGTTGTAGGGTTTTACTAAATTTTGGGTTATACAAACTCAACCAAACTAGTGTGTATATCCAACCTCAATGTCATCTTATTTATCTCGATTGAATCCTGCTCTCAAGTTGGGATCGTTTAATCCGGGTCAACTAGGTGGGAAATCGTTGTCTGGAGTTTCTCGGTTGATTTCAAGTGTAGGTGATGTTCAGTCGTTTCTAAGGTCTAGTTCAACTTCTTCAATTACAAAATCAGGTTCTGTCATAGTTCATGAGTGGAGGGACTCTTTTGTTTCTCGTTCATTTTCTACTTCTGGATCATCTAATCAGTTAGGCAAATATAACATTGATCGATTGCTATCTAACTCACCCTTCCAGGAGGTACCAATGGCTGCTGCTGCTAGTGGTTCCAAAGCTTTGTTGAGTGATTGCTGCTTAGATGGCTTTACTTTGAAGAATGGTCATGTATCAAACTCGGCAAAACAAGTTTGTTTTTCCTTTAATAAAAGAAGTCTCTACAGTGGTAGTAGAGCAAGCATGAGCTTGAAGAATAGAAAACCGTCGAATGATAATCTGCATTGTGGGTATTTCATGTTTGATGCAATGAGAAAGAGTTGCGACTACAACCCATTAATAGGACTAGGACGCAGACGTTTACATACCTCATCGTCTGCATTTGTATCAGTTGGTGCTTCTCCTGATTCATCTGTTCATGGTTCAGGATGTGATCAACAGCTTGTAACTCCCACTGTTTCATCTGACCAGTATGCACCTCCCACCTTTACCATTTATAAACATTCTTGGAACCTTTGATTGCTTGAGTTTGATGTGGCAGTGGATTTATTAAAAATTGTAGTTTGAAATGTTCATTAGGAACATTAATTTAGCATCCAATTGAAATTGAGTTTGTTTTGCTCTCTGTTGACTGCAGGAAGAGTTTGGGTGACAAGACCTTGAAGTTGGTTTCAGGATCATGTTACTTACCCCACCCTGATAAAGTAGATACCGGAGGCGAGGATGCACATTTTATATGCATTGACGAGCAAGCTACTGGGGTAGCAGATGGTGTTGGTGGCTGGGCCGAAGTTGGTATTAATGCAGGACTGTATGCCCAAGAGCTCATGTCTAACTCAGTAATTGCAATTGTGAACGAACCTAAAGGTTCGATTGACCCGGCAAGGGTTTTAGAGAAAGCCCATTCAAGCACAAAAGCTCAAGGATCATCAACAGCATGCATTATAGCATTGACAGATGAGGTTTCCATTTGTTATTTATTTTTTCAATCAGATATTTTTTCTTTTGGGTTGTTCAGGACAAGTTCAACATGATTGAGCAAATATCTATGCGTCCCAATTTCTGCCTGACCCGTAAAATATGTCATGCTATGCATCTAGCTAGGAAAGAAAAATCAAAATTAAGTCATGACTCTTCACATGCAACATAAACTGATTTATGACACTGGATATCACAGACTTAGTAGTTAGTTCTGTAACATGCTTGATGGTATGAGTGCTGCACATCACTCTTTAAGTCGTGCGACTCTTTAAACTTCGCTACATTATATGTTTTTTCTCACTGCATGGTACAATCCAGCCAGATTTCTTTGAGTTGGTATCTTTCTGTCGGTGCCATGCGTTCTAACCAACTTCCATTAAGAGAGGTCAAGGAAGCGATAAGTCTTTTGAGGTGGTGCCTGTTATCCTCTCAGATTCCCTATTTGAGCCCATTTGAGATGTCCTTCCCTAGCCCTTCAACTTTTAGTAGCTTTTTGCTCTTTAAATTGTGATGTGCAGAAGACTAATTTATTTTAATTTTTATCCTAAGTTACTGAAGGTGCATCAACCATTGCCTAATTATAAATTTCAATCATCAGTCTTCACCTTGAATTTATTCTAGTCTTCTCATTTCTAATTCTTGACGTGTAATGACTTGATCCACAACTTGTCTAGTTTTAATAAGTGGAAATTGAAAAAATACCCCTCCTTTTCAAGGGTCTTCACAAATACCCTTAAGGATTTCACAAATACCCCTAAAGGGTATATTTTAAGTTTTTAGGGTATAGTTTTGGCACATCTAAAATTATATTGTCAATTCAACCTTGATCCACAACTTCAAGAACATCTAGTTCATTTTCATTATCCAAAAAAGTACTAGTTCATTTTCATTATCCACTTAAAAATACCACTTAGGGGTATTAATAAAATGGACAGGGGTATTTGTGAAGGCCTTATATTCTAGGGGTATTTAAATAATGTTCCCATAAAATAATTTACCCGATATGTATTGACTTATTCTATCTTGTGTGGTTTGCTTATCTGTAGCACTTAACATAATACAGTTCTAAATCTTCTTACCGCAGGGTATCCAAGCCATCAATTTAGGTGACAGTGGTTTTATAGTTGTAAGAGATGGGTCCATGGTCTACCGTTCCCCTGTGCAACAGCATGGTTTCAATTTCCCTTATCAACTAGAGTGTGGAAGAAATGGTGATCTTCCAAGCAGTGGTCAGGTATTAGATCATGGTGACTAGTTTGTGACTAGTTTTTACTTAAATGGTGGATAAACATGAAACATACCGAGTCTTCAAAGACCATGAGAGAGTAAATAGAGATTAGTTTTTCAACTCTATAGTATATTTTCTCTAATACTCTATTTTTTGGATCAATGAACCAGGTATTGACGGTACCTGTTGCACCCGGGGATGTCATTGTTGCTGGAACAGACGGACTATTCGATAACTTGTTCAATAGTGAAATCACAGAAATTATTGTTCAGGCTGGTAGGGCTGGGTTGGAGCCTCAAGGAGCTGCAGAGAAGATTGCAGCACTAGCAAGGCAGAGAGCGCTTGACGAAAAACGAACATCACCATTTTCTAAAGCTGCACGAGAAGCGGGATTTCAATATTATGGTGGCAAGCTTGACGATGTCACTGTTGTTGTCTCCTATATCACCAACTCTACAACAACAACAAATGTATGAAAAGTTCAAACCTCATTTATTTATTTGTTTGTTAATTGTTTCTGTTCTTAGTCTTGATGGTACAAGTTTGTAGTGTTTTCTCAGGATACTTGTCCCCGTTACAATTTAACCAGGTGTTCAGTGTTCTTTTCCTTGGCCATCACAAGTGCATTTTGGTGAAAGATATTTTTAAATAGATTTCGACCATAGTTCTTAAACCCAACATGTAGAGACCAAGGGATGGAACTAAGGTGCAACTTCTGTCCCAGCCCTTCTCCAAATTGCACATTAGGTATAGCACTAACTTCTCTCCAGCCCTTGCCATGATACAAGTTCGAGAACATCTATCCTATGGAGTACTCTGGATTTTACAACTGGTAGGGGATCAATCTTTATTCGTCTTTAAAGGATCATACACTGAACAAAAACTTACATAGAGGACTATTAACACAAGTACTGCCGTCCACTCTAGTTGATACCAAATAATAGAACATCCAACATCCATCAGATTTGGCCATAATCATCAGGTGGTGAAGTACACTGATCTCATTTGTGTGTGAAGGGCCTGAAGGCCACATTTAACGAACCTCGGCCTATATTCGTAGATTTAGAACCCTTCTTGTCTCTTCTCCACCTCCACCTCTCCTCTCTTCTTCCTCTTGTCTAGCCTCTTCTCTTTCTCTCTCCCTTCGTTGTCTCTCTTCCTCGGCTCTTTTTGCCTCTTCTATCTCTCTTTCCTTTTGCTGTCTCTCCACTTCAGCTCTTCTGGCCGCCTCTTCGTCTCTTTCGGTTTGTCGTCTCTCTTCCTCTTTTCTTCTACTTTCTGCTCCTCCTTGCCTTTCCTGCCTTTGAGCCTCCTCCTCCTCTGCTCTCCTGGCCTCTTCTTTTTGCCGTCTTCGAGCCGCAGCCTCTTCTCTTCTGGCCTCCTCTTCTTGCCGTCTTTGAGCCTCCTCTGCTCTTCTGGCTTCCTCTTCTTTTTGTCTTCTTTGCACTTCTTCTGCTTCTCGCCTTCTTTGAGCTTCCTCTTCTTGTTGCTGAGCCTCCTTTTCTTGTCTTTCCTGTTCTTCTCTTTGCTTCCTCTCCCTTTCTTGCCTCTTTTCCTCTTCCCTCTTGGCTTCTTCTTCCTCCCTCCTCGCTTCTTCTTGTCTTCTTTTAGCTTCCTCTTCTTGTTTTCTCTGTTCTTCTTCCTTTCTTCTTGCCTCCTCTGCCTGCCTCTCCTTCTCCTGCCTCTCCTCCTCTTGTCTCTTAGCTTCTTCTTCCTCCCTCCTCGCTTCTTCTTGTCTTCGTCTAGCTTCCTCTTTTTCCCTTCTCCTTTCCTCTTCTTCTTGCCTCTCCCTCTCCCTAGCCTTCTCCTCTTTCTCTTGTCTCTTTGCTTCCTCTTTTTCTCTCTCCCTTGCTTCTTCCTTGCGTCTTTCCCTCTGTTGTTCCTCCCTCATCCGGTCCTCCTCTTCCTCAGCGCATGAGACACACTCTAGTATAATCGACTCGACCTGAGAACCCAACAACTGCTCCATCGTTGTATTCGGAACATTGAAAGACATGGCCAATATATCTTTATTCAGAGTTCGGAAAACTGAGCTTTTTCCAGCTAAGAATTGTGGATGGTTTTGCCTTGCATTTGTATTGAATCCCATGAAAACCAATGAATCATTGTTGTATGCCATCTGTGCCATTGGATGGAATCTTGGAACAGTAAAAACATCTCCTTCCTTAACCTTAAACCTCATGGTTTTGCACCCCGATTCATTTGCATTACTAGGACAGACCACAGTTATCATACCTTGTCCATGTGTAACTATTGCCATCTCACTAGCTCTTGGATTCCAGTGTGGACCCATCATTGAACCCTGCCAACAAAACAGAAGTGATGATCAGTGTGGAGAGAGAGAGAGAGAGAGAGAGAGAGAGAGAGAGAGAGAGAGAGCTAAGCAAATGGAGGAGAACTGACCTTAGTAAGATTCACCATGAAAATACCCATGTCAGAATCTTTTAGTGCACTGACATCTTTGTTGGTCAGAGCAATACTCCATCCATTGCAATTTGAAAAATCTGGTTTCCTTTTAAAAAGATTGGCAGTTTTGGTTTTCTTCTTCTTTTTCCCGTTAGAGTAATCATCTCCTGATGAACTACTACTACTGCTACCTCTTTTGACTAAACTTTCAATAATTCCTAATCTCCAATCAAGCTCATCTTCTGATTGTTTGTCTTTGGTGGTGGTTGTTAAATGTACAATTGCTGGAGGCTTACTGGCCTTTGTAATCTCGTCCAGAACTTCTTCAGGAACCTTCTCAATGAATTGTATTCAATCATATCAGATTTTACACTATAAATGACACCAATAAGTATGATAATGAGTCTGAACCTCTTACATAAAAAGCTGTTTGCAGGACTTTGTTTTCTAACCCACGGACTAGATCATTTAAAGTTGAGTATGCTCCAATATACAAGCTCTGCGTCAAATAAGAATAATCAACTTAGAGCCATCATGGGGCAGAGAGAGAGAGAGAGGGAGGGGGTCATACGTACCTGAGGATTTTCAATGTTTGAATCAGTGAAGATGGAGTAAATCCTTAGCTTTTCCCTTGTTGATTCTAAGTTGCTTCTCATGTAGAAGACTGACCCCGAAGGAAACCTGTATATATCACCTTTTTCGACATCTATATGATTTTTCTTGTTTTCTTCATCAATCCATCTCATACTCCCACTCCCTAAAGACCAAATGAAATAAACAAGACAAAACCTATTAACAGAAAATCAACATAAATAAAGAGATTCTCGCAATCTCGTTATGTTTTCAAGAAGCTGGAAGAGTCTTTTTTGTCTCTGAGATAGAGAGATGCACCTGAGTGTACATAGAACACCATATCTGCATGCAAAAGTACAGGGAGAAAGAGAGAGTTTGGTTCCAAGGTAATAAACTGAAGGTGATAAGTACGGTTAAAACCATCACTGATTCGAACAGATGAAATTACTCCATCCTCAGTCTCCGCTATTGTGCCTCTTTCTTCTTTTGTAACCAAATGAAATCTCCTATCATGATCAGATGATGGTACATCCTTCGAAATCTTCAAAGCCGATATAACATTAAAAGAAATACAAAGATTAATTGCAAGGAATGACCAAATTAAGAGAGCAAACCAAAATGGGGATGATATTCTTAACATTTTCTTCACTGTTGCATGTCACGCGTTACTGGTTGGGTAACGTTGAACTATTAAGTAATGGCTTATATAAAAGTATGGTATAAGATGGCTAAGCTAGCGTAGGTGTCTTCATGCAAGACACGTTCAAGTAATTAACTACTACGTGTCATGTTATATATCCTTGTCAGCTCTCAGCAATGGATAAAGAGACAAAGATAAGCATACCATGCAATACAGAGCGCACACACACTTGTCATGTGGTGAAATGAAGACAAATATCGTCGGTAGAGGTGGTTTCACTCTGACAAGTTTGCACTTGGAGGACATCCTTGGTCGAAGCTTAGTATGCCTATACTGTTGAAGTTTGTTACGGCCAAAAGCTGGAACTCCGGATTTAACCTTTAACGCACCATCAAGCTTGCTGTTAGCCTGCCTAAGCTTAGTATTGTCGCTTCAAGCAGATCCCACCATTTCCAAATCTTCATGCATCTAAGAGAACCCTGCTTTTCTTAGACTTCATGCAATGTTTGAAGTTGACCAATATAAAGGTGTGAATAGCGGCCAAACAAATGATATAAAGGTATGCTTCTAAGCATTGGCATGTCCACGCTATAACCTGGGAAAATAAAAGCTCCCAGCATCTTTTCATTTGAAACCACATTCAAGATTGAAATTACGAGCTAAACAAACTGCAACGTAATGTCACATTAAATAAAACCAAGAAACCACAATGGCACCCACATCGGCTCAAACCGGTAAATTGCTAGTTTAGGGTATCTTGTTCAAATCAGTCTAACAGGGGAAAGAGTTAATTTCCTTTGAATTGGAACAAAGAAATGAGAAGTGCAATGAAATGAGAATCAAAATAACCCACAGTGACACTCAACATCAAGATAAAAGCACGTTAACAATCATATATCCAAATTCAATAATCGCCTAATCCTGCCTTAGCTCCACATTATCATCAATTGACATAAAGAAACATTAACAAAGTGTATACCCAAATTCAAATAATCACCTAAAACTTAGCATCCTACATATCATACAGAGACTCAAAAAACACACTCCACAATAACATAATCCATAAATACATGTCACCCGGTTAACAAAAAAGGACAACGGTTAAAGCTCCAAATTAGTACAAAAATCAGAAAAAGAGCAAACCAAAACGGTTGCTCAATTAGACCCGAGCTCAGTGCTATTAGAGTTATATAAACTTCCATTTGGGTGACCCGACACCAAGTTGTTGCTTTGTATCGATGCATCTTGTCCTTTGCCATCACCATCGACTGATTGGACTAACATGTTAGTGCTGACGCCTTGGAGAGCAGCTACGGCATCTGGTCCATATAGCTGGTTCAGCTCTTCCTGTTTCATCAAATTACATTCTCTGATAAGAAACTTAAACTTATTATGAACCCTGAACCGATGTTCATCATAAAGATGATGGAAAAAAAGGTTGTTAAATACTGACCATTAAAGTTTTATTTTCAGTTGTGAGCTTCTCGCATTCCTCGGACAGCCTCTGCAGCTCGTCACTGAGGCTATGATTTTCATTGTTCAAAATCTCAACCTTGGATTGTAAGTCTTCGCATTCAGCCTGGTGAGAAGAATATGCCAAAGCAAAATGTTCATGTCATTCCAAAAGCAAGTACCCGAAAATACTGCCATTGTAGTATACAGAGCAAAACAAGACTGTTCATGGACATACCTGCTTGCGCAACCTTGACCTCCTGGCCGACTCCCGATTAGACTGCTTCCTTTTCTGCCTTTTTAGTTCACGTTCATCCTGCTAGAGAATTGACAGTCAGTAATCATCATTTTTTCTCTACAGCTGCTATAGAACAGTTTATAGCATAAAAGACAGCTTTCCCTATTGAAACCACACTTAAAAGATAAACAAAAACAATATAGAAGAACATCACATTGCCAGCAATCTGACAATTATATCTTCTATACTGCATACCTGAACCCATACATGGTCAGCTGGAACTCCTTCACGCCCAACCATTTTCGGCGGAACTGTGGTCGCTCTAAGAGGTATAGTTCCAACAGGAGACGTATTCCAAAGGTCCATTCCCATGTTCAAATTAGTCCCTGGAATAGTTCCTACTGGGTTCCCAGGAACTGTAGCTGGAACGACTGCACCACTGTATCCAACAGTATCGTTGTGCTGTGCATTTGCTCCTGGAAGGGTTCTAGAATTTAGCACATACGTTTTACGTAATAAAAATACAAGACTTTTGGGTGCTTCTAAAATGACAAACACTACCTTCCGCGAGCATCTGGTTAAAGCCTTTTTTCTTAGTCCCGGAAACTTCCTGGGAAAAAAATAATTAAGAATAGAAACGTATATCGGCTTAACATTTCATCACAGTGAAGTGTTTCTTAACGAATGAAAAGATTTTCGAGTAGATTACATCTGAACCTCAATCAACTCCAGTATGTAACAAAAAATTTAATTTCAGAGGAACTGGACAGAGGCCATGAACTCTATTGGTTCTGCGGGCCAGAACCAAACTTTTAAATTTCTTCCTTGGTCCCTCAGTAACTTTCTAATCACAAAGCTATAGGATAATGCAAGAGAAGTACATACTCTTTGATTAGTGTTCTCATCACTTGACTGTGATACGCCCTCACTCCCACTGTCAGCACTATTTGAAACAAATCAACAATTACACAACCAATAGGAAAGAGGTCAACAGTAAAGGCTGAAAATGACATTAAAAATCTTAAAGACGACCTACTGCCATTTAACCTTAACTTAATAAGGTGAGAATTCAAGAATCACCTTTGTGAGGCACCGTCATTTCCTGAGCCTGAAGTCAACTTTGCGCTTTCTCCAGACTTTCCGACTACGAGACCTGCATTTCCTGAATTTCCTCTGGATTTCTTTGTTGAGCCCCGTTCTTTTCGGTCAGGGCCCTTCCCTTCTATTTCTTTAGCTGCATCCGGAGCCTATAGAACAAATAAAAAGTGTGGTAACTTATGATTAAACTTGAATCTATCCGACAGTTTTCTCCTATTGACATTGGACAAAGGAAAAAATTGAAGGATCGCATACAGAAGTAGGTTCACTATTTCACAGTTTTAGCTCAGGTGGTGGTTCTGAAAGGTCCACATGTTTCATGACATATTTGTTACAACATTATTCTTTGATTTAAGAAACAAAGAGAAAGTACAAATGTAGTCGGTTTGAAAAGACTAGATGAAGGAGCAAGATACAACAATTCGAACAGGTGGAGATGATTACCGGAGGAGGTACACCCGGATGAGGAAAAAGTCCTCCATGAGGATATAAACCGGGGTATGGAATAGGAGTTCCATATGGAGGCATTAAATGCTGAAAAGAGCAACAACGAAGAGCAAGTATAAACTTTCTGAGATGCCATGAAGAAATATATATATTCAAATGCATTTCACGGCTCATGACTGCACAAGCATAGCTGTTAGAGATAATACCTGGCCGCCCCACACGTATGGGTGAGGAGTTGGGGAAGCAACATTTGAAGTGAAAAAGGGAGGCGGAGGTGCTGCACCATAGTATGCCTATTGAAAAGTGATAAGCAAGTAGTGGGATACAAAAAAAAAAAAAAAGACGACAAATAACAAGTCTGCTTAAGAAATACCAAGTTACTAACCTGCATTTGAGTAGTCCAATCAGGATAGGTGGCCGTTGGTGGTGTTTCCTGCATATCATAACAAGCATAGTGAGACACAAACTTAGCAGTGAAGGAATGAGAGAAACAGAAGAGAGGATAAAAGGACCTGAGTTGATGCAGTTGGCGCAGCAGGCTTTGCTGCTGTACTTTCTTCTCCAGTACCCATTCTTTATGAAGCAATAAAACTGAGTAGTACACCTCAAAACAAATCTGTCATCACAATATCTTCTATTATATGATTCACTGATGAGCCAAGACAGACAAGCAACTCCAAGTTCATACAACCAACCAAGTAGGGAAGAAACATATCAACCACACCATGTTTTCATGCAAGAGAACTTATTTATCATGTGTCTCCAGTTATATTCATGTTTTTTTTTTCTTTACTTTCAAGAGACATACATTGTAAAGCAAGAAACTTGGAAAAAGCAAGTTCCAAGACATTAAACAAGACAAAGCACACACTTATACGGGTAGGAAAAAGCTTGAAAAAAAAGAGTGTCCATTTAACACAGTGAAAGGATTTAGTCTCTTTGAAACGATATAGCTCAGAACTGTCATCCAGTCTTCTTCAGTAGACTATAACTACACCATGCTTACCTAAATCAATATTATCATTCAGTCCTCATTCCATATAGAATTGCAACAAAGGTTCTAAAAAAAACAACTAATTCTACACTGTATATTCAAATTATCAAGACCTAGAACCCTAAGGAGACATCATCAGGTTTTCACTGAATTATCAATCGCTAATGCTGATATAAGCAACAAATTCCATAATTCTGTATGCATAAAAGGGTGAGAACCCATGGTAATTTCAGTTTTCATACTTTCTCTAAATAGAAAATTTCAAAACCCTAATTTCTTAACCAACACTAAAACTGTAAAAAAAAACAAAACATCAAAAAGAGGGATTCTAAAAATCAGGTGATAAAACAGTAGACCCTAATAGATAATTCAGCTTCAAATAAATCTGAGGAAAACATAAGATAGAAAGAGAGAAGAAGAGGGAACCTGTTTTCATGGCGTTACAAGGGAAGGAGAGAGAAAATGAGGTGGATGTCCAGGTCGGAGTTTTTAGGACAACTCGACCATTATTATAATCTAACGGTGTTAAAATTAGGTCTTCTTCGTTTTTCAATCAACGGTTTAAATTTTGAACGAAATTCGAAGAACCAGTTCTAAATCTTCTATGAATCTTCTTCTCCTTCGTCTCTTCTCCTTCTACGTGCCTGGGTTTTATCCTCGTTGCATATACTGGATTAAGATCTGCTTCACCTTTTTCAGAGGTTAGGGTGTCGTTATTGGTGTCAGGTGAATGTCCAGAGGGAGACAGCTGTTGCAGTTTTATTGGATTTGAAGGAAATAATAGCCTTTTCCGTCCCGTTACTTTTTCTTCTTTTTTAGGACTAAAGTCTTATGGCTAGATTAGACAATAAGGGTTGCAGATTTCACAAAAAGCGTTGCCTATTCTTTAACACTACTTCTCCTTCCAGATATAACTCTCGCATTCCAACTAGTAGCGAGATAGTTTTGATGAATGATTCAGCGTACAGAAAATCAACTTTTCGATGTTTGGTTCAGCGTAGATTGATTTATTTTTTGATCCGACGGCTGAGATGGTTGTGTTGTTCCATTCAGCGTAGCCACGGGAAATGGTTCATCGCATCTAGATGCTAGATTAGAAGACCCTAAGACTTAGCCTAAAGGGGAAAAGGAGTTTACAAAACCCCATAAATTTATTCAAAGACCTCGTTTTACTTGAGGTTAGAAGAAATACAGTAAGGAGGATTGGTGGCAGTCCACCATCTTTCATTGTCATTATGCATAACAAATCGACGTAAGTCATGTGGTACAACATTTACAGTTTTGGGAACAAATTGAAAGCTTAAATCATCAAAACAGTGGACAGAGTTTTTGATCTTCCTTACCATTGAGTAAATACTCCAAGAAACATCACTAACATCCCGCGTAATTGTGTTGGTTATATTTGATGCATCACCTTCAATAAAGAGAACTGCTTTTGTTTCGGCCATAAGATGAGATGTAGCATCAAAGAGATTAGGGCCACATCTCTGGAAGATACCTTGATGGTCTTGTGCTATAACTCCAGCTTTACCTTTGTTGGCGACGAAGAAAGCATTAACGCTTATTTTGATTATGTTAATATGAGTAGGCTCCCACTGTAAACTAGCATGCAAAGAGAGATAATTGTCCACAACTGGTTCTTCCGAAATACAATTATGATAATCATTATTTACCTGGTGAAAATGAACTTCCTAAGAAAATATCTTTTTCCATAGGTTCCAAAGAATTCATATCCCCTTCTCAAACTTGTGTAGAAGGAAGTGAATTCTGGTTCCCTAGCTCTGAGAGAATCACATATGTAACTCCGGGTTACATAAACTTTTGGGATCAACAACTCAGGCATTTACTTGATTTCATGAGAGTTGATCAACCTTTAGTGAGGGATCCTCCTTCTGCTGAGATGATTGTTACTCGACCAAGATTGAAGCATTTCCCTGGTGGTGACAAACGGAAAACATCTCCAGGATGTTCACAAGTAAGTATTATTTACGAAGTCTTCATAAGATTATGGTAATTGCGTTTTGATTATTGCATCAAAATTTTCCACAGGACGGTCGTAACGTAAGACCTCGAACCGATATAGACCTCTCAGAAACTGAAGCGACTATTCATGGTGGAGAAGGCAGGAATAAGAATTATAAGATGTTACCTAACACCATAAAGTCCCCAGTGATTTCTTTGGTGAGTTGTCGATATTTTCTTTCACCATGACTTCTTCTCATCCGTGTAATTAGGATCGTAAAACCAATGTTTGTTACTTTGTTACAGAATTTTACTCCATGAAGTATTGACAGTATTCAGTTTTCTGCTGCTGGGCAGACAGTTTCTGGTTTGAGTGAAGAAGAGGCCGTAAGTATTTCTCCATATAACCAATTATGATGTTTTGCGGATAAAATGATAATTATTGAGAATGCATCCAGGAGGATGTCACCATGGAAGTAGAGAATATCGGTGATGTTTGCTCATCCTCAGAAAATGGCGATAAAGATAATTCCCAGAGCTCAAAACCGAATGAAAGCAATGGTGCTCTTGATGTTGATACGAGCAATCCAGGGTCTTTGAACACTTCGGAGACCACCCAAGTAAGTACTTCTCTTGCATTTTATTGAATAAGCATAAATTTCTTGGTTTATGAATGAATGAATGAGAATTCATGTGAATATACGAAAAAGTTTTTTCGAAATACGTCACAAGAAATTTTAATTGACCCTTTAGTAAAAACATTTGTAGAATCTTCATACGATGTCAGATTTTCGTGATCCACATATGTATCCTTAAGCCCAGGGAATTTCCAAGCTTTTTCAAAGAAGTTTTTTAAGTTTTGAGCGCATTTAGGGGTCTAAATATATGAAACAGTAAACATCCAGGAGACTTTCAGCTGTCATGTAGTACGATGTTTTGACCACATCTTTTTGCTCGTTCATCCGATTGCCATGAAATTATGATATGTTGTAGATGACATCCATAAGTAGAGAATAGTATATAACTCAGCCTTAGATTCTTTACTAATTGATCCCAGTTCGCTGTTTTGTACAGGGCAGTGTAAAATCTTCTCGACGAGCTCATTGTAAAACGTGTTTTTATGGTTACCACGTTATTTGCTGATGTCTAGCATGTGAAATGAAGAACCTTGATAATATTAGACAACTTTTATACTGGATTTTATGATTTCCTTTGGTTTCCTTTGGTTTCATTTTTGAATGACTCTAATCTCATGTAATCTTCGTATTAGGTGTCAAATACGGAAGTTGAGAATGAAGAAGCTAATAATGATGGCTTGAGCAACACTGAGGTTATTGATGAAGAAACAACAATCTCCGAACTCCAAAGCCATGAGGGAATTGTTGTTGGTGTCGTTGAAGAGACCGAGACTTGAATTGTTGTTGTTTCAGTGGCGGAAGAAGCTGAACCACGCCTTGAAGAGATGAAGGAACTGTTGCTATGACTGTAGAAGTGTCTCCAGTAATTGAGAACCGTATAGTAGTGCATGAATACCTGAGTGCAGGGATTTCTTTCGATCCTCCATTTGATGCATCACTCCCATATCACGAACTAGTTGGTTGATTCAATGTTCCCATTGGATATGCCGACTTGTACGAGAAAATATGGAAGAAATTTGGTCACATCATCATTGCTAAAGACCCCAAGCGCGCTTATTCTTTAAAAATGCAAGTAGGTGTTATCTTGCGTGTTGCAAGTGATATATGCGCTAGGGACAGAAATACTGTGACTCCAGATGTACTCTTTGATTGGGAGTTCAACTTGGAGAATTCTGAGAGACTTGGCTTCAACGTGAAGTGGCTTCGTAAGAAGATAAATGCTATTAAGGACTCATGTGAGAAGAACATACCCTTTCCAAATTATGTTGTGATGGAGAAGGAAGACAAGATTGCTAGGTGATCGAAGTCTTTGAACATGGAGAAGGCGGCCTTACAAGTCTTGAAAGATGCGAGAGGAGCAAAAGTCTTTCTTTCTTTGATTTTCTTTGATTTCTTTTCATAATCTCTTGAACTTCTGAACTTCTGAGAGATGTGAGGTTTTATTTCTGGTTTTGATTGGTTTTGGATAAGTAGATGATTGAGGATTTTCTTTGGGTTTGATAGAGATTTTCTTTTAATTAAATTGAATTTTGATAAACTGCTGAATTTAAATTACTGAATGCAAGTATTGCAAACATTTTGGAGGAATTGAAATACAATGAAAGAAAATTCTAAATGCCAAATGTTTGAGGTGTTCATGCCTTGAGCATCCGATGCCTCGAATATCCAAAACCTTAAACGTCAAAGGCCTTGAGCCAATTCTCATGTATCATGGCCACAGTCTCCTTGTTGTCCATGTTGATCAACTTGTAGTATCCACCAGCAACAGACTTAGAGATCATAAAAGGTCCTTCCCATTTGGAGTTCTTTGCAGAATGAAAGTTACGCTTAGTTGCTTTGAGAACTAAATCTCCTTCCTGGAATTTGTTAGACTTGATCATCCGTGCCCTGAATATTTTCTGCTGATTTGGAATTCTTCGTGCAGTGGAATTCCATGTTGTCGAAGTCTTCCATCCTTACGGCACATGTGGACATTCGTGCAAAGGAGAATATTTGGGATAATGTTTGTCGAACTCAGCCATTCTTTCAGCAATGAATGTATTAGTGAGGTGTTCGATTCGGAGAGGTTCTGCGTCCAGCCACTTGGTGAAATATTGCTGAGGTGAGATTATACACTCATAGCATTTTGCGATAGCTAAGTTGTTGGTGGAATGAATCCCTCGGACCAAATAAGAATGTTTGAAAACTGATGATATGGACACATGAGAAGGAATAAGACTTGCCTGAGCACGAAATCTTTTGACGAAAGCATTTGCGTTTTCCTCAGGCTTTTGTGTCAGCTCTATCAAGGCTTTGACCTCCTCCAGATACTCGAATGGTGCGATATCTTCTTTTTCTTCTTCCGAATCAGAGGTTTCTTCAACAGAGAAATGTGCAATTGAAGGTGTTGTTGTTACCTTCCCAACGTGAATCCATGTGCGTCCAAGAATCATATCATATCTTGGATATTCTCGGATTATGTAAAATTATGTTTCTGTCCTGGCTGAGTTTATGTTCACCTTGAGAGTAATGTGGCCATAAGCGTCTCTGGTTGTTCCTTCATGGTCTGTAATTGTCACCGGAGCATGGATGGCTTCTTGTCGTGTGATACCAGCGGCTCTGAGAGTCTTCATAGGGATAACATTGACAGCAGTGCCAACATCAATCAATACTCGTTTGAACTCGTTTCCTTTGAGATGGACCGTGGTGAGAAGTCCCCAGTCGTACATTTCCTCGTCTGTTGTTGAAGGCGGCTCTTGAATCGACAAACGCTTCCCTGATACAATGTGATTTAGTGCAGCAAATATGTCTCCCCTTTGAGCCTTTGATAATTATAGCAATTTGCAGACATGCTCGATTAAGGATTGAACTGCTTCCTTGACAGGCGGATCAGAAAGGGTGAAGGTTCTGACTGGGAGAGGATCTCTGTGTACTCCCACAGTCCCCAAGTTGAGTTCTCCTGATTTGATCTTTTCTTTGAATATGCGCTTCAAAGTTCTGCAATCACTTGTGGGATGGTTGACAAACCTATGAAAGCGACAGTAACGAGGATTTTCCATGGCTTCTTCAATTGGTTCTTTCTTGACATATGGCAGTTTGATTGCGCCGTCTTGAATCCAGGCATCTAGAAGTTCAATAACTTCTTCAATGAAGCAGGGGAAATCAGGTGCTTCTGGATCAGCTTATGTGTGTTGAGCAGGAACTGGTGTATTATCCTTCTTTTGTGCCTTTGAAGGAGTTGAGGAAGTATGTTTGCGCTGTGGCTCGGCTTTTCGTTTGCTCCCTTCTGCAACAACATTTGTGAAAGGTTGGAGGTTGTATTGTTTGTTGATTAAATGCCTACTTCCTCGAGTTTCTCGTGGATCTTCAGCCTTTGTAGTCTTAGCTCTCTCCAATAAAGCAGGTGCAGTGGTTGCTGATCTCTTGGCCGCTTCATGAAGTTCTGAGAAAGTTTGAAACCTGAGATTCTCTAATAAGGCTCTGTAGACTGGAATCATTCCATTGATGCACAAGTCCACGAGTTGTTGCTCTGTGACATTTGGATCATGGCAGTCCAAAGCTTGAACTCTGAACCTTTTCACATAATCGTTAGGATGTTCGTTGCTCCTTTGAAACATCCTTCCGAGATCAGACAGGGTGATTTGTTCTGAAACGAATAAATACTTTATGTATAAAGCATTAACCATTTCTCCCCAACTTTTAATGCTTCCTGGTGCGATGTTGTTGTACCAGGTATATGCCATGCCTTTTAGAGACTTTGAAAATTCTTTCAGACGGACAGTATGGTTGTGCTCATGTTCACCTAGTGCTTCCAAAAATCGAGAAACATGCTCTCGAGCATTGCCGGTTTCATCATAAAGCGTGAAGGTTGGAGAGGTGTAACCTTTTGGCAGAGGAATCCTTTGCGTAGCAGCAGGGTATGGAGGTTGGTGACTGTGGACAGAAGGTGTTTTGTCTTTTCCACGATCCTCCAAAAGACGTTCCAGGTCTTCACGAGTGATGAAAATAGATGGCTCTTTCGCTGGTGGATTGTCTGCAGTCTTAAGAAATTCCTCATCCTCTACTACATGGATCGGAGTGACCTCGGGATGAGCATCTGAAGACGTTTCTTTAGCTTTTCCTTTCTCCGGAGTTTTTTCTGACATCTTGTCTGTAAGAGTCTTGAGATAGTTGAATAGTTCCTTATGAGTAGCAGCCATATCAGTTTGATTTTTGGCAAGGGTTTTTTGCACCTTCATGAGATCACCAATGGTAGGTGGATTTTCTGTGACTTCTTCGGGAGATCGACCGAAGAGTGGATTGTTAATGGATCCGATGCCGTCACTTGGAGGGGTGATCATTGGAGTACCAGTGCTCGGAGGGGTAGTAGTGGAAGGTTGCGCCGGAGGAGTGGTAGGGGAAGGTTGCGCCGGAGAAGTGGCGGTGGCAGGTTGCGCCGGAGGAGTGGTGTTGGCGGTACCACTAGAGCTTGCAATATTAGATTCGGGTGTTGAATCCGGGTTGGTAACTGAACCAGACCTAAAACCGACCATGTTTGTGAGAAGTGAGATTGCAACCGAGAAAATGATCTCCCACTGTTGTCGCCAATCTGTAGATGGGGCAAAACGAGTTGCTGGTTTTTACGGAATTGAGGAGACGACCGTGCGGAGGAAACTCCTTGAACCGAGCGAACTGTTAAACCTCACACAGATGCACTGCAAGAAGGGAGTGCTTTAAATTCGAGAGATCAATCTGTAATACTCCAGCCTAAACCAAGACAATGGCCGTTCCAGAGTAAATTTGGTCACAAGAGAGGATGGGTCGATCCATAGGAGGGAAGCTGAGAAATGTGTGAGATCAATGGTGATCGAATATTGTGGGTGTGTTGTGTATTCTAAAATAAGATAAGTTCTGAATGATTGAATTTGCTCTGTTGAGAGTAATTTCTCAAACGTTGAGTTGTTAATCTTGTTGTCTATTTGACGTGAGATTGTCTTGTTTTCAATCATGATTCAGAGACTTATTTATATTGCTAGAATTGTAAACACCATGATCCCATGAAGTGTGACAGTTAATGGAATCAAAGAGTGGAGAAGTGGAAATCGTGTTAAAACCAGTTGCTCAACGTGCGGAGACTTGGTCGATTTTCCATCCACTACTTTGTTAACTCCTTCAACTGATTGCACGACTTTCTTACATTCTCGTCGTGTGTATGAACACACGTGCCGTAGACCGCCAGACCAAAACCCTAGTTAATATCCCCCATGTGACACGATTGATGTCTCGTGATTAGTTAGTCAGTTGCTGACTTCATGACTTCATGGGACGATGAGTCCTTGTATTGTTGAGTCGAACATGATTTGAAAATGTTCTGAGACTCATGAATTTGAACATGTCTTTTGAGACATAGGTATAATGTATGAATAAACATAGTTAACGTGAGCAAATATTGCTCATTCGATGAATTGTTGAATATTGATGGTTGAACCAATGTTCCTTGGTTTGAGCAAATATTGCTCATCTTAGCAAATATTGCTCGTTTGATGAATTATTGGTAGTATGACCAAATAAAATATTAATTTAAATACTGGAAACTGAACCACATATAATTAATAAAGTGTTGACCATGAGATCATCGTAAAATTATTAGCGTTTGAATCTGGAATTATGAACCTTGGACTCAAAACCCTAATTCGATCAATTGATGGTTTATTGAAAATTAACCATGGAGTGAAGGAGGGACCGGCTACATGGGATCATGGATTGACCATGTAGCGCCCAGATGCTCAAGTGAGCAAATACCAAGGTCTCTTGAAGACTTGTTGATTTGTTGATGAAAGAATGATTAAATGCTGGTTTAATCATTTATTAAAATAATGCTCGTTTCAGCCTTAGGTGATAAAACCTAATTAATTATGAAGAGATGAGGGACCGACCAAGGGTCATGAAACCTGCCCTGGGTGGTCACGGGATCGAATGACGATCGTTTCATGAAATTTCAAAATTGTTCGGAAGAGTTTGAAGCTAATATAAACAAATTAGGTCAAATGATGAAAATATGAGGGACCGGCCTATTGCAAGCCAAAAAGCCAACCCTGGTCGGTCAAGGTAACATGCTCATGTCACCAAAGTGTTCGCGTCTCAGTCCTGAGAATTTTGATATTTTCTGATATGCGTTTGAGCAATCATTTGGGAAAATATGAAGAAATCAGGGATTTTTGCTGAAACTGAGGAAACTTCATGAGATGAAGGAAAATAATAATAAAATGAAGAATCATGAAGTGTGGGACCGGCTATGGCCAAGGCATGGCCGGCCGGCCAATGGGTCCGGTCCCATAGCATTTGCTTAATTTTGTTATATTTTTTCATGATTTTATGGAAATATCATAAAATCAAGGAGTTTGTTGAAACTAAGGAGTTTTGTTAAAATTAAGGAGTTTCCTTGAAGTGAAGGAGTTTCCATGAGATGAAGGAAACAAATAATAATAAAATAAGGGTATGTGGGACCGGCTTGGGCATGGTCGGCCGGCTAGGGCCCGGTCCCGTGAGTTTTCCCTAATTTTATGTATTATTTCCATGATTTGAAGGAATTTTCATAATTTGAAGGAAATATCATGAAATCAAGGAATTCCATGAGATCAAGGAAACATAAATAATAATAATAATAAAAAAATAAGGACGTGTGGGGTCGGCTAGGGCATGACCGGTCGGCTAGGGCCCGGTCCCACGAGTTTCTCTAATTTTATATTATTTTTCATGATTTAAAGGAAATATCATGAAATCAAGGAGTTTTCATGAGATTAGGGAGATAATAATAAAATAATGAGGAATCATAAAGTGTGGGACCGGCCATAACTAGGGAATAGCCGGCCGGCTAGTAGACACCGTCCCACGACACCTTTCCTAATTTTATATTATTTCCTTGATGCGAAGGAAACAGCATGAAACTGAGGATTTCCTTAAAACGAAGGATATTTGTTCAAATGAAGAGATTTTCATGAGATCAAGGAAAATAATAAAAATATGATAAAATATAGAATTTGGACGTGGGACTGGTCACGGCGTGACTAGCCGGCCGGTGAGCCCAGTCCCTTAGCGCCTTGACTAATATTTTATTATTTATTATTTTCTTCCTATTTTGCATAGGTTCATCGTTCTTTCGTGTTTTGGAATGCTTGTTCGTGCATTCAGGTGCTCGTTGGTGTATTATTATTGCTGAGTACACTTGCACCATTTTAGCCGGGGCTTACTCGATAGTTGCTCAGATGCCCGTGTGTTGAATATTTATTACTAACCCATGGAATTCTGCTGGGAAGAACCATAAATTGAAGTAACGAAATATTATGAAAAACATTGAATATTTTCCAGGGATTCAGTTAGTGAATCTAATGATTTAAGAATAATTAATTGATGGCTCTATACTAGTACGATCGTCTAGGAGCATTAATTATTTAGGAGTCGAGTGATATGAGCTTGTTGAAGCGTCATATTTCTTTTATATAGTCAGGGAAAGCATTGTTATATCCTGAAAACGTTATTGCTCTATACTAGCAGGCAAGCTGTCTAGGAGCCGTCTAATCTTGCAATTCTATATAAATGTGAGCACTGAAATTGCTCAGTATTCATGAGATATGCCGCTGTATCAGCTGAGAGACTACACATCTACATATACTCTGAGAGACAGTATTCTCAGTCAGAGATTCTCGTGGTACGAGCTTTCACGCTTTCGATAAAAGACATGAGCCTCGATACTCATCTGATTGCTGGATCAGGAGCATGTACAATTATGGGTTTACGATTTTAGCCTTTGTCGAAAATCCACCATCTACATTAAGTCCCCTGCTTAGTGAGGAATAGTTATGTTCCTCAGTCAGCACTGAATGGTGATTTTCCGGTTATAAACAATTTAAGCAATTGAACTTAGTCGTAAGATAAGACCTTACCGGATTTTTGATAGTACGAGCATACCACGGCTTGAACGAAGATTCCAGTGGCATGATAGAGCCTCTCCTAATGAGCATGAATTGGCGTTGAACCGCTGATTTTGATGGCGGGACCTTGGTCGTTTTAGGATTCATGGGCCGGGTCCAATAAGGAAATCCTTGCAAGGTTAGGTTTTAGAAATAAAATTTGATATAAAAAGGAATTAATCCTTTTTTTTTTTACTTCACCTTCACGACCACCACCCTCTTCATCAACTCTTCATCTCCCTCTCGTCAGGAAAGAAATTTTTGTACGCCGTCGCCACCCATCGCCGGCCGAATTCCGGCCAACTCCGGCGCCGACCATGTACGTCAAATTTTTTTTTTTTGTTTGATGATTTCATAAGTTGTTCATGCTTTGATCATGTTGAAATTATATACATGTGCATGTATGAGTGTGAGTTTTGTAGAAAACCCTTGTTTTTAGAAAACGTATGTTCGTTCGAACATTAGTTTAAGAAACTAATAATAATCCCTGACTTAAGAGAGATTATTTTTTGTTTATACATAGACCTGTGTCCAGTGATACAATTTTGTGTATGAGCTTTCATGAAAACCAAAACTTTACCGTAAAAGATGTGAACTTTTCACAAAACCGGAATAAACCCTCGTTTCGGAGATGGATGATAATACGAAGGAAATTTTTTTTTTTTTTTTATAAAACCGTGACCTGTTTACGGATTATTTTTTGTATGTAAAACCGTGACATGTTCACGGGAATTTTTTTTTTTTTTAGTGAGTTAATCACGTTTTGTTTATATATATGAATATATATATTATTTTCTTAAAAAAAATCAAAACTAGAGTTTTGTGTAATCATTAGAAGTAAACAATCATTTATGATGAAATAATGTTTTAGTTTTCATAATCCCATGGTGGATGTTCACAGAGTAGAATTGTTCATGATTTTATGAAAATCTAAGTTTTGTTCGTCTTTTGTAGATTTCGAAGATACGAACGAGTTTTGAAGTGTTAATTCTTGTATTACAATTACTACTGTTAGTGGAATCGTAAAAGGTAAGAGTTAAGAATTACCATTTTCGTAGATGCTAGTTGAGCATTTTGCCATTTGCATGATTCCATCATCTTGTCGAAGTTTGCATCTGGATGATATACTGAAGTAGAATGTTATGTGAATCTTACAGCTACTTCGCAAGGATGTCTGATTCTCAAGTTAATGATGCCCCCAGAGATGATGCATGCGTGGATAATAATGCCTCCAGGGAGGATTCATGCATAGATAATGATGCTTCCAAGGATGATTCATGTATGGATGAGACTTCCATTGGCGAAGATGAAACACCGGAATCAAGAATGTTCCAAACATAGAGGATGCATTCTTTGTGGAACTCCAGCATTTCTTCTTCTGATAAATCCTAGAGAGGTTACTCAGAAAAAATTGGTGACTCCTCAATCAGCCATTCAGTTCTGTCTTGAACGAAGATATTTTTCTGCATCAATCATTGAATTAAAGCTTTCTCGACGGCCTCTAGAAAAGTTTTCTGGATGGGCGAGGTATACGCTAGGTTTTCCTCGGGTTCGAGCCAAGCTGCATGATGCACAAATAATACGGGCTATCCAAGCTTTTGGTGACTTGTTCATTTTTCATGATGCACGAGGTATAGTAGCTCTACTTGCTCGTTGGTGTATTCCAACTCACTCTTTCATATGCAGATGGGAAGAGTTTACCATTACATTAGAAGATGTAGTTGCTTTGTTGCATCTTCCAATCACGGGTAACCTTCCTGAAGGTCTTTCTTCATTAGAGGAAATTGCAATCTCTAACATCTTGACAACCGTTATGGAGGAGATTAATAAGGTATCCGGCAGCAAAGGTTGTTATGCTCATTGGTTAATACATTGGTGGCCGATAGATACTCCTTTGGAATGGCCTGTTGACGGTACGTTATCTATTGCTGCTTTCTTGTGTTTATGCTGTCCAGAGATGTATTTGAAGATGCTGGAAATTTGTTGAAGCCGTTCGTGATTCCCTTTGCAAATAAGATGGATCAGGGTGAGCAACTCCCAATAGGTAGTTTGTTCTTGGGGTTCTTTGTACTCTAAATTGGACTCCTTGATTATAGACTCCAGCATCTCAAATGGTTTTATGAAGATTGAATGCTATGCAAATACAATGTTTCTTCAAGCTCTGATGTGGGAGCATTTCAAGAATTATGCACTCATTCCACGTACCATCTTGCAAGGATTGAATACTGATGCTCGCCATGTTTTCTCTGAGAAGGCCAATGCCAGGATCATGCGCTGGTCCACAAAGCAACCTCGACTCAAGACTCGCTTCGTTGATGTCTTAGACAGTGAATTTGAATTCAACTTCCGCCCATGGGTGTTAGTTCCTCCTTATATTTCTCAGTTGACAACTTTTAATGTTGAAGAGAGTATGACTTTGAAATCTGGTGCTGATTTGAGCGACGACGAGATGTCTTTAGTTGAGTTGCACTCCTGGTCATCTGATATCAATATTGCATGGTGAATTATCAGTGGAAGAATACAATATTGATAGGGCGGCTCGGCAAATGGGTATGGATCAGTGTGTTCTGACTTTTCGAAGAAGGAAACCCTCAGTTGAACAACTCATGACCCGTCTGGACCGCACACATGTAGAAGGAAGTGAATTCTGCTTCCTTAGCTCTGAGAGAATCACATATGTAACTCCGGGTTACATAAAATTTTGGGATCAACAACTCAGAAATTTACTTGATTTCATGAGAGTTGATCAACCTTTAGTGAGGGAGCCTCCTTCTGCTGAGATGATTGTTACTCGACCAAGATTGAAGCATTTCCCTGGTGGTGACAAACGGAAAACATCTCCAGGATGTTCACAAGTAAGTATTATTTACGAAGTCTTCATAAGATTATGGTAATTGCGTTTTGATTATTGCATCAAAATTTTCCACAGGACGGTCGTAACGTAAGACCTCGAACCGATATAGACCTCTCAGAAACTGAAGCGACTATTCATGGTGGAGAAGGCAGGAATAAGAATTATAAGATGTTACCTAACACCATAAAGTCCCCAGTGATTTCTTTGGTGAGTTGTCGATATTTTCTTTCACCATGACTTCTTCTCATCCGTGTAATTAGGATCGTAAAACCAATGTTTGTTACTTTGTTACAGAATTTTACTCCATGAAGTATTGACGGTATTCAGTTTTCAGCTGCTGGGCAGACAGTTTCTGGTTTGAGTGAAGAAGAGGCCGTAAGTATTTCTCCATATAACCAATTATGATGTTTTGCGGATAAAATGCTAATTATTGAGAATACATCCAGGAGGATGTCACCATGGAAGTGGAGAATATTGGTGATGTTCGCTCATCCTCAGAAAATGGCGATAAAGATAATTCCCAGAGCTCAAAACCGAATGAAAGCAATGGTGCTCTTGATGTTGATACGAGCAATCCAGGGTCTTTGAACACTTCGGAGACCACCCAAGTAAGTACTTCTCTTGCATTTTATTGAATAAGCATAAATTTCTTGGTTTATGAATGAATGAATGAGAATTCATGTGAATATACGAAAAAGTTTTTTCGAAATACGTCACAAGAAATTTCAGAATTCATCCCTTTAGCAAAAACGCTGTAGAATCTTCATACGATGTCAGATTTTCGTGATCCACATATGTATCCTTAAGCCCAGGGAATTTCCAAGATTTTTTTCAAAGAAGCTTTTTAAGTTTTGAGCGCATTTAGGGGTCGAAATAGATGAAACAGTAAACATCCAGGAGACTTTCAGCTGTCATGTAGTCCGATGTTTTGACCACATCTTTTTGCTCGTTCATCCGATTGCCATGAAATTATGATATGTTGTAGATGACATCCATATGTAGAGAATAGTATATAACTCAGCCTTAGATTCTTTACTAATTGATCCCAGTTCGCTGTTTTGTACAGGGCAGTGTAAAATCTTCTCAGACGAGCTCATTGTAAAACGTGTTTTTATGGTTACCACGTTATTTGCTGATGTCTAGCATGTTAAATGAAGAACCTTGATAATATTAGACAACTTTTATACTGGATTTTATGATTTCCTTTGGTTTCCTTTGGTTTCAAATACGGAAGTTGAGAATGAAGAAGCTAATAATGATGGCTTGAGCAACACTGAGGTTATTGATGAAGAAACAACCATCTCCGAACTCCAAAGACATGAGGGAATTGTTGTTGGTGTCGTTGAAGAGATCGAGACTTCAATTGTTGTTGTTTCGGTGGCGGAAGAAGCTGAACCACGCCTTGAAGAGACTGAAGGAACTGTTGCTATGACTGTAGAAGTGTCTCCAGTAATTTAGAACCGTATAGTAGTGCATGAATACCCGAGTGCAGGGATTGCTTTCGATCCTCCATTTGATGCATCACTCCCATATCACGAACTAGTTGGTGGATTCAATGTTCCCATTGGATATGCCGACTTGTACGAAAAAATATGGAAGAAATTTGGTCACATCATCGTTGCTAAAGACCCCAAGCGCGCTTATTCTTTAACAATGCAAGTAGGTGTTATATTGCGTGTTGTTGATAGGTGTCTAAAACACCTAATTTTATATCTAGTATTTATGCTTTCTTTGCTATTATCCTTGTGAATTATGTCTCTTATATTTGATTTTGAGTTATTAGGTGCAATGGACTCATTATGAGCAAAAGAGGGACAAAAATGTCATTTCACGAGCAAATGCTATTGGGAGTCGGGCCAAGGATAAAGAGCTGCTGCGGGAATCACTAAATGCAGTCATCATATACTGAGGGGAAGCCACATTGTTTTCATTACAGGGGCTACCACTTCAGGTGGCCATCATCAGAAGAAATCGGGTGCCTTTCTTGAGTAGCCTGCGTAGCATAGTACCAGGCATTTGAGTGAGTACAGATTCCTCCTTATGCCCTACCAATTCAATCTCCTTCCCATGGTGTTGGAATTTAATCGTCAGCTTCTTGAAGTTAAAAAACATGGGACTCAGTTCACGCATCCAATCCACGCCAAGTACCATATCACACCCACCCAATTCCAATAGATGTAAATCATGAGAAAAGGTACGACCCTGCATATTCCAACTAAAATCTGTACATTTTGCATGACTGAGCAGTTTGTTGCCATCAGCAACAGTCACTTGTAGAGTTGGAGTAGGAGTGATCACACTACCACTCTTCTTAGCAAATTGCAGGTCCAAGAAGCTATGGGTACCGCGCCATTTGTCAATCAAGATGGTAAGGCCCTGCTTCTTGACTAAGCCTTTAATCTTGATAGTGGTAGGAGATATGTTGCCACCCAAAGAATGTACTGAGATCTCCATATCCTCTTCCAACGCTACAATTGTTGGACTAGAACCGTCTCCTACTTCCGTAGAATGTGTTTCGTCATCTTCATCAGCTACTATCATGTACAACTGCTGCTTATTATAGTTATGGCCCTTGGTATACAACTGATCACAATTGTAGCATAGTCCTTTTTCCATTTTTGCTCGCATTTCAGCATAAGTAAGTTTTTTAACAGGTTGCATTTTAGGACTTGTAGAGGGACTAGTAACAGTTGGTGTAGTAACCACTGGAATCACAGGTGAAGGTTTGCTAGAAACTGCTAATGGTTTACCCCCAGAAGGAAATATGTTAACAAATTTTGGTTGATTCCCAACAGCCCTGTCCATGATACACTCCTGTCGCCTAGCTCGAAAGATGGCTTGCTGTAATGTAGAAGGTGTAAACATTTGCACTACCAATCTAATGTCTTCCTTAAGGCCACTAACGAAACTATGGATGAAATAATCTTCATTTATAGAAGGGTTCTTAGCTAACATTAGAGCTTTCAACTCTTCAAATTTTTCTTGATAGTCCAAAACAGTAGTTGTTTGGTCTAATTTATTAAATTCCCATACTACGTTATCATGTCCTAATTCCTGAAATCGGGTACAAACATCAATAATGAAGTCTTCCCAGTACAGAATACCCTTACCTATTTGGTAGTCTTGGAACCAAACGTCTGCTTTGCCATCCAAGTACAGGGTTGCCATATGCACTTTCTGCTCATCATTCATTTGGTGTAGAAAGAAGTACTTCTTACATTTTCGTATCCAAGCTCGAGGGTTAGTGCCATCAAATCGTGGAAAGTCTACTTTAGGTCTGTAATTGGAAAACTGACCTTCACCCAACTGATGATTCTGAATGATTCGTTGCTGAGGAATCGAATAAGAACCTTGAAAGGTGTTGCGAGTATTAGGATCACCATCTTCCCAAGGAGGAGTATTATCATCATCTTGAGAGAAAACTTGACGATCGAGAAGCAATTGAAACTTCTTATCTAAAGATTGAAGAAGTTCAAATTGATTACCGACATCTGTTTTCATTGTCTGCACATCAGCTTTAATAGATCAGAGCGACTTCACTTCATCACGTAATTCTTGCAATTCCAGACCCAATGTCTTGGTTGCTTCGTCCAATTTTTGTAATCTAGTACCCTCTGCCATGAGAACTGCCAAGGAAATACCTAAGCTGATACCACTTGTAGTGATCTACACTACAATTTATAAAACAGACGAACCTTACAGGATCTATACTGCAAGAATTCAGATAAAAACCTCAAGGAGGCTGAGGAATAACTTCAATAATGATTTTCTTATCCGCTTAGGGTTACAAAAACAGACTTAAGAACGAGGACTAAAAATAACTCGTGTGAAGTACACGGTTAATCAAAAGTAAAGTAATGTGTGAAACACACGATTAACTAAAGGCACCTATATAAGGGCTGCCCCTAAGAACATAGACCAAGGGATATGACAGCTCCCTTCTTCAACAGGGGAGTGAATGCGGCGATAAGTTGGGCCAAACCAGGTATAAAACGTCGGATATAGTTTACCTTCCCCATGAAGCTTTGGAATTCTTTCACAGTTTGTGGGGGAGGCATCGTAAGGATAACTTGGGTTTTGGTTGGATCGACCTTGATTCCGTTAGAGGTGACTTGGAATCCCAAAAATTTGCCGGAAAAGACTCCGAAAGCGCATTTCGGAGGGTTCATCTTCAATTTGTACTCGCGACATCTTTCAAACACTTGCCATAGGACGTTTGTATGGGCTGCACGAGTCTTTGACTTGACCACTATGTCATCTACATAATCTTCGACTTGCTTGTGCATCATATCGTGAAAAGTTGCAATCATGGCACGTTGATAGGTAGCACCAGCATTCTTCAAACCGAAAGGCATCACAGTATAGTAAAAGTTTCCGAGAGGAGTTCGAAAAGCTGTCTTACTTGCATAGTGTTCATACATTTTTATATGGTTGTAGCCGTTGTATCCATCCATGAAAGAGAACATGCCATGTCCGCTGGTAGCATCTACTAGCATGTCAATGTTGGGAAGAGGAAAATCATCTTTGGGGCAGCATTTGTTCAGATCTCTGAAATCGACACAGCATCTAATTTGGACGCTTTTCTTCTTTACGGGAACCACGTTGGCTAACCAGGTAGGATGATGAATGGGCTTGATGAAGCCAGCAGTCAGCAGCTTCTGAATCTTGGTCTTGATCTGCTCCTTCACGTCGTGCCTGAATTGCCTTGGAGATTGCTTGATCGGTTTAGATCCAGACTTTATATGTAGATGATGAGTGACCAGTTTTTCATCCAAGCCGGGCATTTCCTCATACGTCCATGCAAATATGTCTTGATACTCCTTGAGAAGATTCATGAGCTTTGCGCGTTCGTCTTCACGTAAAGTCGAACTGATGGATATAGGTCTCGGAGATTCTTCATCCCTGATGTTGATCACTTCGAGTTCGTCCGTTGTGGAGTCAGTGCCATCCTATAATTGTCGTGGAGTATCCGGTACTTCTTCTTGCAGTTTTTCGTTGTTGTTGCATTCCATTGGGCGGAGAGACCGAGTGAGAGTCTCTCCTGTTAATTGCTAACAGCGGCGACGGTATACGGTTTTCCCCTTCTGGTCGTGACTTGCCATAAAGGTCCGTTCCCTCTTAGCATGGAGACGTGTTGATCCTTCGTTTGATGAAGAAGAGTTGGCGTGCTCTGCTAGTGGAGCCCCCTTCCCCCCCGTCTCTCTGCTTAGTGATGTGAGCCGGTCGTCCTCCTGGATTGACGTCCATGTGGGGAGCGATGTGCAGTAGACTTTATTTGAGGGATTTTGTGAATTCTCCTTTGGCTCAAACATCTCCACGCCGCAAATTGGTGCATAAGGAGATAACGACGCAGGGATGCGAACAACTTCTTCATTCAGCATGGTCTTCAGACATTGGTGATACGTCGAAGGAACGATCTTATTATCGTGGAGCCATGGTCTCCCTAGTATCATATGGTAGTCTGGCTCTTTTTCTATTACTTCGAATTTTACCTTCGAACGGAAGGTCTTACTGATATATTCAGATTAACATACCCGTATGTGCTGGTTTGGTTTCCCTCAAAATCCGTCATCGTGGTAGGTTATCGTATGATTTTGCCCGGTCGAACGCTGGTTGTCCTGAGATGTTTAAGATTAATGACATTCGAGGATGTTCCGGTGTCGATAAGATCTCTTTTGAATTCTAAACTCTTGATGCGTGCAGTAACATGCAAGGCTCTGTTGTGACCCTCCTCTGCCGTCATGTCGTCTTCGGTAAACGTGACATTGTTTATGGACACCTCTGATGTTATCAAGGCTTGTTTGCGCGAAGGGTACAAACGTGTGTCCAGAGCTATTTGGTTGATTGCAGCAAACGTTTCTACTCGTTGGTCCTTTGAGAGGTGTAGAAGTTCACAAAAACTTTCTACTAAAAACGTCTGATAAGTGCTTAATTTACATGATTTTAGTGTCCGTTCCATACTTGTTTTAGCTATATTTCTTGCATTCTATGTTGTATTACTCTTGTTTTCTCTTTTATTTGTTTATTTAGGTGAATCATCCAAAAGGAGTGGAAATTGCTACGAAAGTGCTAAAGAATGGAGTTTACAAAGGAGGGCCAAAGAAATGTGCTCAAATCCAAACTTTTTCACCTCTATCTTGAAGAGAATTCAATTATAAAAAGAACGCAAAAAGAATGAGGTCATTCCGACATCGGACGAAGAAGTTGTGGGCGAAACAAGATTAGAAGATTTGAAGTTACAGAGAGAGAGGTTCGGCTCAAAACTCATCAGCTCGAGTCAGCCGAACCTGCAACATAAAAATCAAGTTTTTAGAAGATTTTAAGTGTAAATGTTCGGATAGAAGATGATCCAATGACCTAAGCCGAACCTATAAATGAGTTTTGAACAAAGTATCCAGGAGAGGGTTCGGCTAATAAGAGAAACCATGAAGTGAGCCGAACCTTGGAGCAAGTTTTGGATGAAAATACAAGAAGTTACAGGAGAATGTTCGGCCGAAAAATAGCCAGCCGAACCCCACCACTTTTGAGCCAAACCTGGCACTCATCCAGAGCAAAAATAACTTGTCAGGTTCGGCCTAAGAAGACCATACACGTTTAGTCGAACCTGAAAACTTCTTAAGACACTTTTGACGCGTTTTTGACCCCGTTTTCGATAATACACGGTCTCAGAAGGATTTTGCAGACCTAATTTCGTGAGAACTATATAAAGACACCTCCCAAATATTAAGAAGACATCTTTTACATTATTTTGCAAGTCTTGGAGGAGAGGAACAACATAACGGAGGAAAAGCTAGGGTTCAGAGCGGTTCCTATCAATCGTAACGATTTATTCTCTAGTTTATCAATTTTATAACATGGATGCTCATACATCCATGAGTAGCTAAACCCATACTTGATTGAGGATGAATTCTAAGTTTTATACTTGATTTGGTTTAATATATGCATCTAGTTTGATTTCTTCATATGATTATCGTTTGCTTCTACTTTGATTAAAGTTTATGATTGATAAATTGATTGCTCTAGGTGGCCAACTATAGTAGTTTAGTGATTGATCTATTGCTAGTAAAGGGTTAGGATATCCGTGTAATTGTTGAATAATCCTTACACAAGTAGAAAACATGAGACCTTGCAGAGGGATTCTGTGGAGCAATCACGTGTAGAACAACATTAGAAAGTGGACCTTGCGCTAAGAGTCTAACTAATAAGATTAACCTAAGTCTTAGAACTTAAAGCATTCTACTAAGTTACACCTTGAGTGCGCTACTACTTGGTGGCTTGGATGAATAAAATCTGATATTCGAGCGCTTCGGCATCCAGTGACCAAAGGACTTTTGGGGGTAGCTGTAGATGGGGACAAACGATTTGCTAGTTTTTACGGAATTGAAGAGTCGACCATGTGGAGACTCCTTGAACCGAGCAAAATGTTGAACCTCACACAGATGCACTGCAAGAAGGGGGTGCTTTAAGTTCGAGAGATCAATCTGTAAGACTCCGGCCTAAACCAAGAACAATGGCCATTCCAGAGTCAATTCAGTCACAAGAAAGGATGGGTTGATCTGTAGGATGGAAGTTGAGAAATGCGTGAGATCAATGGTGATCTGAGATCGTAGGTGTGTTGTGAATTCAGCGTAAGAATGCTCTGAATGATTGAATTTTGCTCAATTGAGAGTGAATGCTCAGAAGATGAGTTCGTGTAGACGAAAGATTGTCTGTATGAACTTGCAGAGAATTCCTTGTTTAGACGAATGTTCGAATCTTGTCCTTTCAATCAGTATTCAGAGATATTTTATAATGCCGGAGTTGAAAACACCATGATCCCATGAAGTGTGACGGTTCTTTGGAATCGAGAGAGTGGGGAAGTGGGAAATCGTGTTAAAACCAGTTGCTCATCTTGCGGAGACTTGGTTAATTTTCCACCCACTACTTTGCTGACTCTTCTAACTGATTGCGACTTGCTCACATTCTCATCGTGGGTGAACACACGTGCCGTAGACCGCCAGACCAAAACCCTAGTTAATATCCCCCCATGTGACACGATTGATATCTCATGGTTTTGGAGTCGATTCTGTCGACTTTGTGGGACGATGAGTCCATGTATTGTTGAATTGAACATGTTTTGCAAATGTTCTGAAATTCATGAATTAAATATGTCTGCTGAGACGAGGTATTATTATGTTGATTAAGACGAGCAAACTGTGTTGCTGCATTATCGAATAATATTGATAGTTGAACCGATATTCTTGAACCTGAGCAAATATTGCTGGTTCGAGCAAATATTGCTAGTCTGAGCAAATATTGCCGGTTTGAGCGAATGTTGCTCATTTGATGAATTGCTGGTAGCAGGACCAAATAAAATATTAATTTAAGATACTGACTGCTGGGTCGAGTAGAGTAAATAAAAATGTTGATCATGGTATCAACATAAAGTTATCAAAGTATTTGAATCTGCTCAGAATCATGTTTCTGCAGAGCTCTGGATTCAAAAACCCTAATTTTACTGAAATGATGATTTATTGCAAATCAATCTGCAGAGTGAAGAAGGGACCGGCTACATGGGATGACGAGTCCACCATGTACGCCCAGATGCTCAAATGAGCAAAAATACCAAAGTCTCTCAGAGGACCAGTTGGTGAAAGAATGATTAAACGCTGGTTTAATCATTTATTGAAATAATGCTCGTGTGAGCGACAAATAATAAAACCTGGTCATGAACTGAGGAGGAACCGACCAAGAGGTCATGAGACCGGCTCTTGGTGGCCGTGGGACCAATGGATGGTCGTTCAAGCAAAAACTTAATTGTTTGGAAGAAGTTTGAACCTAATATGAGCAATTGAGCAAATTAGGTTGAAATCATTAAAACATGCGGGACCGGCTGTTTGCAGGCCTTAGAGCCACCCTTGGTCGGTCAAGGGGATGTGCTCGTGTCACCATAGTGTCCATGTCTCAGTCCTGAGAATTTCAGTATTTTCAGATGCGCATTTGAGCAACATTCGCTGAAACTAGGAAAAATACATGAGATGATGAAAAATGATAAATAAAATAGGGAATTGCAAGGTATGGGACCGACCACGGCTAGGGCATGGCCGGACGGTTGACAAGCACGGTCCCACACTTTCCCAGTTTTATGTAATTTTATGTATTTTCTCTGATTTGAGGGAAATTCCATGAAACTGGAGAGTTTGTTGAAATTAGGGAATTTCCATGAGATGAGAGAGATATAATAATAATAAAATAGGGAATGATGGAGTGTGGGACCGGCAATGGTCAAGGCATGGCCGGCCGGCCAATGGGCACGGTCCCAGAGCACTCTTCCCAACTTTATGTAATTTTCATGATTTTAGGAAATTTTCATAAAATCAGAGAGATTTGTTAAAACCAAGGTATTTTGTTGAAATCGGGGAGTTTTCATGAAATCAGGAAACTTAAAACAACAAACAATAATAAAATAATAGGCATGTGGGACCGGCTATGGCATGGCCGGTCAGCTAGAGCCCGGTCCCACGAGTTTTTCTTATTTTTATAATAATTTTCATGATTTTAGAGAAAATTCATAAAATTAGGGAATTTTCATGGTTTTAGGGAAAATTCATAAAATCAAGGAATTTTCATAATTTGAGAGAAATAATAAAATAATGGGGACGTGAGGTGTGGGACCGACCACAGCTAGGGCATGGCCGGCCGGTTGGTGCACGGTCCCACGAGTTTTCCTAATTTTATAATATTTTTCATGATTTTAGAGAAAATTCATAAAATTAGGGAATTTTCATGGTTTTAGGGAAAATTCATGAAATCAGGGAATTTTCATAATTTGAGAGAAATAATAAAATAATGGGGACGTGAGGTGTGGGACCGGCCACGGCTAGGGCATGGCCAGCCGGCTGGTGCTCGGTCCCGCGACACCTTTCCCTAATTTTATTATTTCTTTGATAAAATCATGAGATTAGAGAATTTCCTTGAAACGAAGGAGATTAGCTCGAACGAGAGAATTTTCACGTGATCAGGGAAGAATAATAAAATATGAAAAAATATAAAATTGGGCGCGGGACTGGTCACGGCATGACCGGCCTGCTGATGAGCCCAGTCCCCTAGCGTCTTTGCTAATATTTTATTATTATTATTTTTCCTTCCGATTTTGTATAGGTTCATCGTTCATTCATATTTTGAAATGCTCGTTTGCGCATTCAAATGCTGGTTTGTGCATTATTGCTAAGTACACTTGCACCATTTTAGTCAGGGCTTATTCGATGCTCGGATGCCTGTCTCGTTGAATATTTATCACTAAACCGTGGAATTCTGGGAAGAACCACGAATTGAAGTGACGAAATATAACGAAGAATCGTAGAATATTGCTGGATATTCAGGCGATTAGAGATAATTAACTGATGGCTATATACTAGCAGGTATTCCTATCTAGGAGCATTAATTATCTGATGGTTGAGCAATATGAACTTGCTAGAGTGTTATATTCCTCTTGTATAGTCAGGGAAAACATGGTTGCATCCTCGAAGACGTTATTGCTCTATACTAGCGGACATCTTTGTCTAGAGCCGTCCAATCTTGCAATTCTATACAATATGAGATGTGCCGTGGTCTCAGCTTGGAGACTACACATCTACATCTTCTCTGAGAGACTTTCTCGATCAGAGGTTTTATGGCATGAGCTTTCACGCTTAGAGACATGAGTCTCAATACTCATCCGATTGCTGGATCCGGAGTAATTACTGAAATTGCTCAGTATTCATGAGATGTGTCGTGGCCTCAGCTGAGAGACTACATATCTACACATACTCTGAGAGACAGCCTTCTCAGTCAGAGATTTTATGGCATGAGCTTTCATGCTTTAATGAGAGACATGGGCCTCAATACTTATCCGATTGCCGGATCCGGAGTGTAGTTTTACAATTTTACCCTTTGTCGAAAATCCACCATCTACATTAAGTCCCCTGCTTAGTGAGGAACAATCATGTTCCTCAGTCAGCATTGAATGGTGATTTTCCAGGTATAAACAGAAATAAGCAATTGAACTTAGTCATAAGATAAGACATTACCGGATTTCGACTGAATGAGCAAACCACGGTTTGAGTGGAAACCCCAGTGGCATAATAGAGCATCATCAAGTGAGCAAAAATTGGTGTAGAACCGCTGATTCGATGGTGGAACCTTGGTTGGTCTAGGATTTACGGGTCGGGCCCAAAGAGGAAATCCTTATGGAATTAGGTTTTGGAAATAAAATTAGGTATAAAAGGAATTAATTCCTTCCCTTTTTTTTTTTATTCTTCCCACATGACCACCATCTCCCTCATCCTTCCACCACCTTCACGTCTGAGCATCAGGAGGAGCAGGAAAAAATCGCTGGAGTTCCCACCTGCCGGCGCCGTCCGTTCACCATCCGGCCAAATTCCGGCCGGCACCGACCATGTACGCAATTTTTTTTTTTTTTTTTTTGCTTTTGCTGATTTCATGAGTTGTTCATGTTGAAATTCTATACATGTGTATATATTAGCGTGAGTTTTGTAGAAAAACCCTTATTTTAAATGTATGTTCGTTCGATCGTTAGTTTAAGAAACTAGCAACAATCCCTAACTTGAGAGAGATTTTTCTTTGGAAATAGACATGTGTCCAGTGATAAAATTTTGTTTATGAGCTTTCATGGAAACCAAAACTTTATCTTAAAAGGCGTGAGCTTTCACAAAACCGAAATAAACCTCGTTTTAGAGATTAATGCTCGTACGAAGGAAAATTAATTTTTTTTTATTTTATATATGCAGCTGTGACATATTATGCAAAATATGATGAAATATTTTATTCACATGAGTTTGTTCTCATTAGATAAAAGTTTGAGAATTTATGTGAGTAATTCACATTAATTATTGCTTTGTAAAATCGAAATGTGGGTTCTGAGTAACCTTGAAACTTTGACAATTTATTTATGATGAAGTATTGTCTTGGTGTAAATTTCATAGTTCAGTTGTGGATGTTAATACTATGAAAATTGTGTCTATGATTTTATGAAAAATCAGTTTTGAAGATTAATAAAGCCTCGTTCGTTATTGCAGGTTTCAAGGAACGAACTAATTTTGGAGCGTTAACTCTTGTGGCACAATCACTATTGTTAGTGGAATTGTAAAGAGGTAAGAGTTAAGAATTACCATTTTTGTTGATGCCGTATTCCCATTTGCATGATTCCATCATCTTGTTAAAGCTTGTATTTAGACGACTGAAGCAAAATGTTGTGTGAATTTTACAACTACTTGGCAAGAATGTCTGATTCCCAAGCTAATGATGCTTCCAGAGATGAAATGTGTGTAGACAATGATGTCTCTAAAGAAGATGCATGCATGGATGAGACTTCCGTTGGCGGAGAGGAAGACGAAACACCCGGAATCAAGAATGTTCCGAATATAGATGATGCATTTTTTAAGGTTCAGGAAACTGAAAAGCGTCTCAGATCTCCAGCATATCGTCTTTTGATAAACCCCAGGACGGTTACTCAAAAGAAATTGGTGACTCTTCGAGCAGTTATTCGGTTTTGTCTTGAACGAGGACTCTTTCAGGCTTCAATTATAGAATTCAAGCTCTCTCGACTCCCTTTAGAGAAATTTTCCGGATGGTCAAGACACATGCTAGGATATCCTCGTGTTAGAGCTATGCTGTATAAAGCACAAGTTGTCAGGGCTATTCAAGCATCTGGAGATTTGTACATCTTTCATGATGAGCGAGGTCTTGTGGCCCTTCTTGCTAGCTGGTGTATTCCGACTCATACTTTTATATGTAGCTGGGGAGAGTTTACCAATTACCTTGGAAGATGTAGTTGCTTTATTGCATCTTCCAATCACAGGTAATTTTCCTGAAGAGATTTCCACGGAGGAGAAAGCAGTTTCTAACATTTTAACAACTGAGATGGAGAGAATTAACAAGGCTTCTGGCAAAGGTTGTTATGCTCACTGGTTGACACACTGGTGGCCACGAGATGTCCCTCTCAACGAACCTGACGGTATGTTGTCTATCGCTGCTTTCTTGTGCTTATGGATGTCTAGGAACGTGTTTGAAGACGCCGGGACTTTGTTAAAGCCATTTGTTATCCCTTTTGCCATTAAGATGGCTCAGGGTGAACAACTTCCCATAGGTAGTGTTGATGGTGGATTTTCGTTTAAGATTAAAATTGTAAAATCCGGAAAAATTATGCGCTGACATCTTGTAAAAGATAAAGCCATTAATAAGTGTTGGATACTCCCTCACTCAATTCACCAAGAATGGAGCGTGTGGCAACAATCCTATTCTGTGAATACATGAAATTCCTCCAGGTTGGAGCATGTGGCAACAATCCCATCCCCGTGAATTTCTAATCACCTTGTATTTCCAAAGTACTCATTATCGGTGTGGCATGACGATCGAGTGTTACTCTTACTGAGTAACACGAACCTCCAAGCACTATAATGAAACCATGTACGAAATACCCATACAGCCGACTCTCGGTGTGTTATACTAGCCCGATTGAGCTCTCGGTGTGTTATACTAGCCCGATTGAGCATCCGACCGACAGTATCGATCGGATATGATCATGATCATCCAACTCCATAAGCATGATTGGATGACCCAGATCAATTCCATCACCCCCAAGCAGGTATGGAATATCCACTGCCGACTCAATGCGGAACCCGCACGGTCGGCCATTGGCCTAGCTTGCCAAAAATCGTTCATACCAAGCATTATGGACGGAAAACCCTAAATTAGGGTTTACGGCATATTACATGTGTCGCAAAACAGTCTCAACCATCCATCTTCGCAGGTATAGATGGAGGGTGTAGATTTAGATTCAAAGGGCCGAGAGCATGTCAACACGATCACCGTGGGCCGCCTACACACTTGACCAATCGTCAAGACCAACCATGTTTGGTCGTGACAAAATCGTCGCCCAAACAAGAGATGACGCACGGCTTTGAAACCCAAAATTAGGGTTTTGAGCATCACGAGCGTCCATCTTCTCCGGCATGAATGGAGGGTCCAAGATTAGATTAGCGGGTCCGGTCATACCAAAGCATGACCACCGTGGACCCATCTATTCCCTAACCCGATCGGCCAAGGCATATCATGCCTGGCTAATCCAAAACGCACGCTCAAACTAGCGTGGTCACACCTCCCAAACCGCAAACTGATCTCGACCACTCAACTTCGCCGGACGATTTGGATGGCTCAGATCACGTTTTCATGGGATATTCAGTTATAGGCGTAAACACCAGCCTATCACCTTCACACCAGACCAATCGGCCAAGACCGACCAAGATTGGTCGTCTTGGAACGTGCTTTGAAGAGGGCGTGACGTGCGGCCCTTGCGGCACTAGTTTTTTGTCGCAAATCGATCTCGACCACTCGATTTCACCGGATGAATTGAGTGACCCAGATCATACTTTCATGAGGTAATGGGGTATAGGCGCCTACACCATCATGCCATCTACACGCATGTATGGTCGGTTAGGCCAAAGTTGTATCCCATGCTTGGTTTCGACCAAGCTGAAGAGTGATGCCTGCGCACCTCTTCAAAACCCTAACTTCATCAACGGTCGCAGATGAGTGTCTCAAAGATCATCTCATCCGTCCAACTTCACCAGCTTGGTTATACAGCCCTGGTCAGGAGTTAATCGGTTAATGAGATGTCATTACCCATCACTTTACCACACCATGATGCAGTACCTGCATAAAATACACACGATACTTCACAAGTATCGACTTCCTGAATAACGCAGTTATTCAATTCAGAGATTACATGTTATCTTTCGTGGATCCACGATCCACACATTCCATACGTCAATCATGTCACAAACTGGGGGGATACATACTGGGGTGTTGGTCTGGCGGTTTACAGCGTGCAGCGTGCAACGCGCCATCACAAGAACGTGTTAGGAAGTCATGGACGGTTAGAGATGAACAGGAGAAGTGGGCAAGGCTGGTCGTGTATCACCAACGCACAACTCCACTACTCCATCACTCCACTTCCTCCACTTCCCACGAGAGACGTGAATAAGACTCAATGACTTGTATAAATAGGTTCTCCGCCCTATTTCCGAATAACAGAGAAAAACAACAAGAAAACACCCAGAGCCTGCTTACACCAATCGTAAGCTTGTTCACTTTCCTGTACAAGTCATAAGCAAGTCTACACCTTCACAATCTCAACACCTTCTTCGCTTCCCACCCTAAGATCAACCCCATCTCCTTCACTTTGTGACCGAAACAAGTCCTGGAACGGCCATTTCTTGGTTTAGGCCGGACTTGCACGGCATTGATCTCTCGAATCTACAAGCACTCATCGCGCAATGCATTTGTTTAAGGTTTAAATTCATTCCTCATCCACACCCCAAATTACCAAATTCTGCAGGAGTAGTTTTCACCCATAAACAATTGGCGACCACAGTGGGAGGTTGATCTCTCGGTTGCACAAAATCGAATTCTCAATTTTTTCGGTTTCCATCTCGCAATGTATCCGGAAACCACAGGTGGTTCAGATATCATGAGAAGTGTAGCTAGGATGCTGGAGGATGTCTTGGCAAATCAAGATGGTATCGCTAGAAGGCAGAGCGAGACATTTCGCCTTTTGAATGATATAGCAGCACAATTACAAGAAGGGTCGGCAGACATCAACTCAGACGGTGCAAGAAACGTTGAATCCTTAGTCAGGAGTCACACCTTTACAAGTGGAGAAGCAAAAAGAGCACGTAATCGCAAACGAATCAGGAAAGATGGACAACATGGTCCAGACTCAAAGCAACTCCACAGAGGAAAAGACTTGTCCGGAGTGCTACAATGTCTGCCAGATAAAGAAAGGGAGCCTGCAGCCTATGGAGCCCTGCTAGAGGATTTATATCTCAAAACTCTTGTTGAAGCCCGGAAGACTGTCCAATCCGCGTCGGCCTTCCAACCGACTGAAGAAATGCTTGAGGAAGGAGAAATCAATCAGGAAATGCCTGAATACAGAGGATGGGAACGTTCAATTCGATCACTCAGCAGTGACATTACGACACCTTCCACATCCCTTTACCTAGGCAAGCGATCCACAGATGTGATGGCACTCGCAAATCTTCCAACTTCATCTCCTGTTCCACATCAAAGACACGGAGAGACATCACAACGCCCACTAACGCAGGAAAAGCCAGACTCAAGGTACTTACATTTCCCCTTCCCAATGAAGAAGATTCTGGAGCTACTGGAGGCGTGGGTGCGAAATGGAGAGGTGGAGCTACCCCCGGTATGGCGTCCGCCTACTGATCAAGAAGTAATGGACCCGAGATACTGTCATTTCCACCGGTTCCTTCACCACCCCACCAGTGAATGCAACGCTTTGAAGCGCATTGTTCAGGAGAAGCTTGGTTCAGAGGGATAGCTCTGAGAAATTAGTGCGGAGGATTTCTTAGAGAGGCTACTCCGGTTTGATACAAGTAAGGCTTCAAAAACAAGTAAGTTTTATTCAGCAATTTTACAAGAAAGATAGTTTTAGAATTCACTGGGGACTTAGCATCCCACGCATGGAGAAAGAGGCTCAGTGGTCAAACGCCCCATTTATTTCCCTTCATACCTCCCTTTTACGAGACATTTGCAATTTCATATGATATGTGCAATCATTCATGACCAAGATGCAAATTCCATTTAAAATAACCTCTTTCAGAAAAATTTATTCACAAAACTATACCAATTTAATTACCTATTCAAAACCGGAAGTCAAATTACGAAAGGAAATCCTCACTATCACTCAAAAAGAAAAGCATCTAAAAGAAGAGGCAAGTATATAGCACGAATCCTTCAAGGAAAGTCCTTCAACAACAACTCATCCTTCTGGGCAAGAGCGACTTTCATCCTTTGAAGTACAGCTTGCTTCAGCTTCAACTCCTCAGACAACTTTTCAACCTCTTCTTCCTGGCGAGTGACACATTCTGCAGAAGGGGCTTCACCTTGTAATTTCTGGAGCTCCTGAATCTCGGAGAACCTTTTGAGGAACCAAGGAGCATTGAAGTCGTACTGCACAAACATATCTCGATGGCACTTCCAGTCTTCAATCATCTCCTCAGAAACTGTTCGACCAGTCGCGACGCTCATCCCATGGATAGAAAATAAAGCCTCCTGAACGCGGTTGACCAATGCAAGACGACTCTTGAGCTTCGTAGTAGTAGCAATGTGACCATGTTTCTCCCATATTGCCGTATACAACTCCTTGAACCGAACCGGCACACTGAATCCTCCAAGCAACACATGACCTGGATAAGGAACAATGAATGGAGGATCAAACAAAACTCCAGGCTGTGCTACCAATACTTCACCAGTCACAGGAATCTTGTCAGTTATAGGAGACCTTTCAGAAGGAGTCACCACGACAGCTTTATTGGCCGAAACCTGCTCAGAACGTTCTTCAAGGGGAGCAACTTCAACTATAGCAGATGTTGCCTCTCTTATATTCCTTCCGACATCTACTTCACTCTGGATGCTAATTTCCATCACGACCCCGTCAACAAGATCACTCAGGGAGGCGGCTTGTCCAACCGAGCTTGCATCATCTCTGTCATGGTCGAGAAAAGGAGCGGTTTCTCCAGACTTCTCAGCATGAAGGTCAGTACTCGCATCATCTCTGTCATGGTCGGAAAAAGGAGCGGTTTGTCCAGACTTCTCAGCATGAAGATTAGTATCGCCAGACTTCTCAGCATGAAGGCCAACATTACCAGCCTTCTCATTCTGAATGCGCGCCAACCTTGTGAAGATATTCTCTTTCGGAATCCCCTGATTTCAAGCAAGAATTACTCTTAGAAAGATTCACCCTGGAGAAATAAAGGAACCAACGGGAAGAGATTTAAATACCTGCATATTGGAGGAATTGAGGATCACCGAACCACATGCCTGCCTCTTGGATCTCTCTCCTGCTTGGGGACTGCAATCCTCAGCTCTGGTCCGTTTGGCTGGATGTGGCTTCAACCGGAAATGCTTTTTCAAAACATCAGAAGATGGTTCACCACGGAAACCTGTCACAACACTCTCCGAGAATTCCTGGAAAATCAACAGTTGACTCCAAAATTCCTTGTACTTATCGGTTACCACTGGGTTTCTCCCAATAGGCCAGAAGGGAAGGCTCACCCGTTCCAAAAACACGTCAGCATTAAGAATATTTGGGAGGAATTATTTCGGAACCCCTGGTGGACGGATAAATGGGACACCCTGATCAAACCCCATTTGACGAGCCGCCCTGTCGATATTGTACGGAGTCACAGTAAATTCTTCGTTGAATAAAGACGGGACATATCCTGGGATGCAGCTGTGCAGGTAAACAATTTCCCCAAATCTTATAGTCTTAACATCAGTACGCAACACAACATCAGGGCCATCAGAAGTGATAGGTGTAGAATACACCTCATTTACTATCTAGTAGTTTATGCTTTCTTTGCTATTTTTTCTTGTAAATTATGTATTTTACGCTTGTTTTGAGTTTTGTAGCTACTTTGGAGTCGCACGGAGGAAAAGAAGAAGAAATTACTCTATTTGAGCAAAAAGGGCAAAATTGTCATTTCGTGGGCGAGCATTATCCTGGAGCCCAGTCAAGGTCAAGGGGCAACTCTTTTGGAGGCGTACTAAACACAAACCAAGCTACGGTTTAGGGGTTGTCATATAGGGTACCCCTTATCATTATTAGAAGATGTAATTATCAATGGGTGGTCCTTATCTTGGGCGCAAATAGCTGTCCTATGTTAACCTAACCCTACAGACGAGAGGCGTTATTGTTCACTCATTCATTTTTCTCTGAAATTGAGAAACAGAAGTTGCAAACGAGATTGGCTGAAGCCAACTACTTGAAGCTCGATAATTTTCCGTTAAATCAAGAAAGAGACGGAACCAAGAACAGAGAGTGGGATTGATTTGGGTTTGAGTTGTTTCGATGAATTGGTAAAATCAGGAAAGAGGTTAAATGGTTCTGCAAATTGAAGAGAATCGATTCGAGTGAGGGTTTATGGCAGATTCGAGCTCTGAGATGTTGAATCTTGGCAGAGTTGAAAAGAAATTAGGGTTTACTGTTGCTGTTCAATTGAAAGTGGAATCAGAGAAGATTTTTAGTGGCCGAGCTAGATGAAGAACACAGGAAAGGGTTGATTCAAATCATGAAATTGAGATGGGTCTTTGGATTGAAATGAGATGTTGGATCTGTTGATGCTTAGGAAAAATGGGTATTATGCTGTTGATGGTAATGAGGAGATGGTGGTGAAATTGAGAAGAATTCGAGATAATGAGATTTCGGTGGCTTGGTGATGCATTTGAGTTCTCAAAGATGGATGGTTGAATTAGGGCTTGAAACGTGCACTCGGGTTGGATTTTTTTGATGGAGGTTTGAAAGTGATGAACCCGTGCTATTGGTTGTGGAAGGTTGTCACTTGGTACTTGGTTTTGGTCATGAATTGAGTGCAATTCTAGCTTGGCTAAGGATTCTGAAGTTGAAAGTTGGTTGAATGAGACTTGTTATGAGTTATGGAACGATGGTTTTGGTGGAGCTGCAATATAATGAATGGATGAAGCGGGGGACTAAAGCGAGTTGAATCTATGGGTTTATTGTGTTGAAATTGGGTTGGTCTCAAATTCACGATGCAGGGAAATGAGTGTGTGGAAGGTGCTCCACTGAAGAGGTGTTATGAGCAATGCAGGATGGCATGACAGGGTGCTGCTGTTGTTGTTGGCCTGGAAGGATGGAATGGAAGTGGCTTAAAGTGAACTCGAGCAAGGAGGAGATTCTTTGTGATGAGCTATTGGAGATTTAATGAAGCCACATATGATGAAGGGAAGGAGCTATAGTGGCGATATGAGATGGAACAGAACCTGCAGGTGGGAATTTTAGGTGCAATTGTGCAAGAGCTAGGTGAAGTCTGAAATGGAGATGCTCGGCCATTATGGTCGGACGGGATGAATAGTGCGGGGCCATCTTGGCCGTGGCAAAGCCGTGGCATGTGCAAGATTACTCGAACTGACTCAGTGATTAGTTTGACCGAGTTAAGTGATTAGGATCGACTAAGATAAGTCCTAGGACGGACGAATATTCCATCGAATATTCTGACTCTTTAGGCCATAATCCCGCTTTCCAGCGAGCCAAAATTCCAGAATTTTCTACGGACTTCTCTCATGGGTGTGAAGACTTTGGCTAGGAATTGGATGGAGAATTGGACTCAAATTTGGAAAGAGGAGGTGGAAGAGTTGAGAAAAGCTTGGATTTGGAAATTGAATTACAAAAGGAAAAGGATTCTACTCCTTAGAAGATTTGGAGAATATTGAAGCCTATAAATAGAGAAGTTTTCTATACCTCTCTACACACATCTTTTACACACATCTCTACACATCTCTACACACACAATTCTTTTCTTTTCTTATTCTTTGTGTGAACTCTTTAACATGAGTAGTTAATTTATTGATTGAGGATGAATTCCTAGTTCTTAATATGATTTAAGTTTTTGTTTTCAATTCTATCTTGAAGTTTTTCACATGATTATCGATTGTTTTTACTAATAGGAATGATCTTAAAGACATTCATGATTGATTGATAGATTGTTTAGAATGCATGCTAAATTGATTTGTTAGTTTAATCTAAAGCTAGTGAAAGTTAGGAGATAAGTAATCGTTTCTTGACTCTTTACATAAGTAGCAAACATGAGACCTTGCGGAGGGATTCCGTGGAGCAATTGTGTGTAGAAACAACGTTAGCAAGTGGACCTTGAGCTAAGAGTCTAACTACTAATATCAACCTAAGAAATTCACAAAACTTAATGCATGAGCCAAGTTACATCTAGGTTGAGTGATTAGAATCCGGTAGTCGAGAACTTCCGTGTCCAGGTGATACAAGGGATTTAGGGGTTTAGCACCGAGCTATTGCTTTACCTACGGTTGGTGATAATTTGTGACTAATAACAAGTAGAAAAGAACATAACTTTAATCATTGTTTCGTAACGAAGAAGGATTCCTTGATCTTGTCTCTCTTATTGCTTTCAACTTTACCTTTTAATTGTTTTGTTTATTTTCTTTTGCTTTTTACACCCCCTTTCGTGACAATTTTTACAACTAGAATCTCGTGCTCCTCGTGGGATCGACCTTGACTACCCTATATTACTTGTTAATTAGGTAGTAAAGTATTAATTAATTTGTTGTGGTACGACACGCATCAAGAAGCAATAGCAAAAGTCTTTGGCTGAACAATGGAAGGGTGGATCGGCCCCCATGGACGGAAATCTACAGAAGACATATTGTCAAATATGTCCACAAGTCTCGCGCCGGCTCTGGGACGCCTCTTATTCCAGCGGAGTATTCTCGAGCCACCATACAAGTTGGTGAGCAAATTTGCAGGGGTAGGAGCATAGCTTTTGAAGTGTTCCCATAAGAATGCCTAAAGAAAAGCGAAGTGAACGTGCGATTCCACCTTCTTGTACCCGTTAGAAACATGCATGTCCATTGCTAAGGCGTCCAGATGAGAGTACAGCGATCCAAGGAACAAGGCACCCAGGGGAAGAACTTTACCTTTTGCCAGCTTTATAGCGATCTTAACAAGGTCACCTCTAATGGTCTTCTTTCCAGAACCGTCGTCGAATATATCTCTGGATAGCCATAAAGACAGGAACGCAATCACGCTGAGCTAATTTTCCAACTCTTGACCCGGCTCTGGGTCTACAGGAGACCACTCCGACACCCACCAGGTGTAAAAGCATCTCGTATCTCTTTTCTCCTCCTTGTCCAGGACCTGTCGAATTCCGCCACCTTTTGAAGTATAGCATCGTAGTTACGTTGCTCCGTATCGAGAGATCGTAAGAAAGACTTCCAAAGAACATGCAAGTTCATTAATGCAGCTACACTCTCGGGGTAATAGTCATCTCTCCCCATCTAGATATGGATGTATGAGTAGAAATGCGCCACCGAGAAATGAAGGTAATCAAACCCCAGCGTCTTTCTTAATTTCAAGAGCAAGCGAGATGCCATGACCGCATTGAGGATTTGCTTATTTGAAAGAAAATTGTCTTTAATGCCCTTATTACTCAACATGCGTCTCATCCATCCTTCATAAGAACCCAGTGGAGTATGACAAATCTTGAAGTCAATAGGGGAAGGCGGATATTCGTGTCTCCGGAGACAAAATCTCATCACAAGTGCTGAAGAAGAAAATGGATCAACATCCATATTTTCTGAATCAGAAAGCAGGACTATCTTATGAAAAGGATGTTTTCTAATATTTGGAAAAGGCGAGGTAAACAACTCATCATCGATGTTCGGCATATCCTTGAAGCCGTCAACACTTCCCGGCTTTTGACATTATCTCCGAAGACATCTCAACAAGAATTCTTTTTTTCATTCCATAATGAAATAAAAGACATGAGTTAGAACTTGTATGAAAAGCGCATAAAACATGTAGTCACGCACGACAAAACACGGGTCCAAACACCAGTATTACAAGTTTCAGTCTGGTATTGGTTTCAAGTCCGGTACAAGTTTCAGTCTGGTATTGGTTTCAAGTCCGGTACAAGTTTCAGTCTGGTATTGGTTTCAAGTCCTAGTACAAGTTTTGATCACAGTATTGGTTTCAAGTCCGTACAAGTTTGATCTGGTATTGGTTTCAAGTCCGGTACAAGTTTGATCTGGTATTGGTTTCAAGTCCGGTACAAGTTTCAAGTATGGTATCGGTTTCAAGTCCGGTACAAGTTTCAAGTCTGGTATTGGTTTCAAATCAGTCAAGCATATGTGGGTGGGACCCACGTTCGGACCCACGCACAAGGTGGGACTACATTCACGGGCATGTATTACAACACGGTTTTTCTCATGATCGTGGGAATTATATTTACGAAATTCAAGCCAAAGTCTCTTCCTAAGCTACAATCTAAGAAGCTAGTTTTGCATGCAATGGTGGAAAGAAGCAAAAACAACATGATCATGGATTCACGGGTTGCTTTACTAAGCAATTCTAGAAAATATTGACGTATCAACCTTGGTAAAAAAACAAAAAAAAAACAAAAAACCTACCTCGGACGGACGGACGGCGGCGCACGGCGGCAACTCCGGCAGCAACTCCAGCAGCAACGGCGGCAGCGTCGGCAGGAACGGGTGGTCACGGACGGGAGCTGTTTTACTAAGCAATTCTAGAAAATATTGACGTATCAACCTTGGTAAAAAAAAAAAAAAAAAAAAAAACCTACCTCGGACGGACGGACGGCGGCGCACGGCGGCAACTCCCAAGAAGCAACTCCAGAAGAAGAACGGCGCGGCTGCGTCGCGAGAACAGGTGGTCACGGACGGGAGCTGCTTAATAAAAAAAAAAAATCGTGAGAAAAAACAAAGGGGTTGGTCTCTTTTATAGAAAAAAATTAGAAGAATCCCAATAGAACAAGGATACCTCTTTTGGATTCCTTTTCTGATTCAAATACCCAAAGAAGGAAACCGATCCCACCAAAGGATTCCATACAAGCACAACGGCGTGGGCAACTGGCGGTCGGTCAATACTCTTTCGGGTAAACTTCCTTTATCCTGTCTTTCTCACATATGTATGTCACCATCTCATGCCTACCCCACAATAGTGTAACCATTATGTGCTAGGCAGGGGACTTAATGTTGATGGTGGATTTTCGTTTAAGATTAAAATTGTAAAACCGGAAAAATTATGCGCTGACATCTTGTAAAAGATAAAGCCATTAATAAGTGTTGGATACTCCCTCACTTAATTCACCAAGAATGGAGCATGTGGCAACAATCCCATTCTGTGAATACATGAAATTCCTTTAGGTTGGAGCATGTGGCAACAATCCCATCCTGTGAATTTCTAATCAGCCTTGTATTTCCAAAGTACTCATTATCGGTGTGGCATGACGACCGAGTGTTACTCTTACAGAGTAACACGAACCTCCAAGCACTATAATGAAATCATGTACGAAATACCCGTACGTGGTGACTCTCGGTGTGTTATACTAGCCCGATTGAGCCCTCTCGGTGTGTTATACTAGCCCGATTGAGCATCCGGACTGACCGTATCAGTCCGGATATGATCGCAGTCATCCAACTCCATAAGCATGATTGGATGACCCAGATCAATTCCATCACCCCCAAGCAGGTATGGAATATCCACTGCCGACTCAATGCGGAACCCGCACGGTCGACCATTGGCCTAGCTTGCCAAAAACGTTCATACCAAGCATTATGGACGGAAAACCCTAAATTAGGGTTTGCGGCATATTACATGTGTCGCAAAACAGTCTCAACCATCCATCTTCGCAGGTATAGATGGAGGGTGTAGATGTAGATTCAAAGGGCCCAGAGCTTGTCAACACGATCACCGTGGGCCCGCCTACACACTTGACCAATCGGTCAAGACCAACCATGTTTGGTCGTGACAAAATCGTCGCCCAAACAAGAGATGACGCACGGCTTTGAAACCCAAAATTAGGGTTTTGAGCATCACGAGCGTCCATCTTCTCCGTCATGAATGGATGGTCCAAGATTAGATTAAGCAGGTCCGGTCATACCAGCATGACCACCGTGGACCCATCTATTCCCTAACCCGATCGGCCAAGGCATATCATGCCTGGCTAATCCAAAATGCACGCTCAAACTAGCGTGGTCACACCTCCCAAACCGCAAACTGATCTCGACCACTCAACTTCGCCGGACGATTTGGATGGCTCAGATCACGTTTTCATAGGATATTCAGGTATAGGCGTAAACACCAGCCTATCACCTTCACACCAGGCCAATCGGCCAAGACCGACCAAGATTGGTCGTCTTGGAACGTGCGCCTGAAGAGGGCGTGACGTGCGGCCCTTGCGGCACTAGTTTTTTGTCGCAAATCGATCTCGACCACTCGATTTCACCGGATGAATTGAGTGACCCCAGATCATACTTTCATGAGGTAATGGGGTATAGGCGCCTACACCATCATGCAATCTACACGCATGTATGGTCGGTTAGGCCAAAGTTGTATCCCATGCTTGGTTTCGACCAAGTCGAAGAGTGATACTGCGCACCTCTTCAAAACCCTAACTTCATCAACGGTTGCAGATGAGTGTCTCAAAGATCATCTCATCCGTCCAACTTCACCAGCTTGGTTATGCAGCCCTGGTCAGGAGTTAATCGATTAGTGAGATGTCATTACCTATCACTTTACCACACCATGATGTAGTACCTGCATAAAATACACATGATACTTCACAAGTATCGACTTCCTGAATAACGCAGTTATTCAATTCAGCATTACATGCTATCTTTCGTGGATCCACGATCCACACATTCAGGACATCAATCATGTCACAAACGGGGGATACATATGGGGGTATTGGTCTGGCGGTTTACAGCGTGCAGCGTGCAACGCGCCATCACAAGAACGTGTTAGGAAGTCATGGACGGTTAGAGATGAACAGGAGAAGTGGGAAAGGCTGGTCGTGTATCACCAACGCACAACTCCACTACTCCATCACTCCACTTCCTCCACTTCCCACGAGAGACGTGAATAAGACTCAATGACTTGTATAAATAGGTTCTCCGCCCTATTTCCAAATAATGAGAAAAAACAACAAGAAAACACCCGAGCCTCGCTTACACCAATCGTAAGTTTGTTCACTTTCCTGTTACAAGTCATAAGCAAGTCTACACCTTCACAATCTCAACACCTTCTTCGCTTCCCTCCCTAAGATCAACCCCATCTCCTTCACTTTGTGACCGAAACAAGTCTGGAACGATCATTTCTTGGTTTTGGCCGGACTTGCCTGATTGATCTCTCGAATCTACAAGCACTCACCCGCAAAGTGCATTTGTTTAAGGTTTAAATTCATTCCTCATCCACACCCCAAATTACCAAATTCTGCAGGAGTAGTTTTCACCCATAAACATGTAGCTTATTCTTGGGTTCTTTGTACTCTAACCTAGATTCCCTGGTCGTAGACTCCAGTGTTTCAAATGGCTTTATGAAGATTGAATGCTTCGCCAATACGATGTTCCTCCAAGCCTTGATGTGGGACCGCTTCGAGAAGTATGCGCCTATTCCTCGTAGTATTTTGCAAGGGTTGACTGTTGGTGATTCTCGACGTATTTTCTCTGAGAGGGATAACGCCAGGATCATGCGTTGGTCTACGAAACAAATTCGGTCCAAGATGCGCTTCATTGATGTATTAGACAATGAGTCTGAGTTCAACTTCCGTCCCTGGGTATTGATTCCTCCTTATATTTCCCAATTGACAACTTTCAATACTGAAGAAAGTATGACTTTGAAATCTGGTGCTGACTTGAGCGATGGCGAAAGATCCTTCATGTTGAGCTGTACTCCAGGTCATTTGATAGCAGCAACATATGGAGATTTTTCAGTGGAGGAATTACAACATTGATAAGGCAGCCCGTCAGATGGGTATGGATCAATGTGTTCCAACTTTCCGGAGGAGCAAACCATCAGTGGAACATCTTAAGACTTGTTTAGACCGTACCCATGTCGAAGGAAGCTCTTATTGGTTCCCTTGTGCAGACCGAAATACGTATGTAACTCCGGGTTCTACTGATTTTTGGAACCAGCAATTCGAACGTCTTCACGATTTCGTAGGGGTTAGTCAACCTTTGGTGAAATAACCTCCTTATGCTGATATGATTTCTTCTCGACCCAGATTGAAACCCATCTCTGGTGGTGATAAGCGAAAGACATCTCCAGGAGGTTCACCAATATGTATCTTTTACACATTCTTCATAAAATTGAAATAATTGCCTTTGATTATCACCTTAATTTATTTCCTGTAGGACGGTCGTGCTGTGAGACCTCGTCTTGAAGTGAATTTCTCGAAGCAGAAGCAGTTGTTCACGGTGGAGAAGGCAGAAACAAGAATTGTAAATTGTTGCCTAATACCATAAAGTCCCCGGTTATTTATTTGGTGAGTTGTCGACACTTTTCCGTAACCTTTTCTATCTGCATTACTAGGATCATGAAACCAATATTTGTTATTTGGTTACAGAACTTTGCTCCGTCTAGTATTGATGGTCTTCAATTCTCCGCTGCTGGGCAGACAATCTTTGATTTGAGCGTTGAAGAAGAAAATGTTGTGAGTACTCTCCTTCATAACCAAACATAAATGCCTCATGTGAAAAATACTAATTATTTGAGAATATGTCCAGGAGGATGTTTCCATGGAGGTGGAGAGTGATGATACTCGGTCATCCTCCGAAAATAGAGGCGAAGGAAGTTCCAAAGATTCGGAACCGAATGAAAATGATGAACCACTTGATGTTGACACGAGCAATCCCAACTCTTTGAACACTTCGAAGACTCCCCAAGTAAGCACATATCTTGTAACCTATTCATAGAAGTATGAAATTGCTGATTTGTGATTGAATGAATGAGAATCCATGTGAGTGTACAAGTAATTTTGGCAAAATACGTCGTCAGAAAATTTCAGATTTCAGTTTTAGCAAAAACACCGTAAAACCTTCATCTGAAGTCGGATTTTCATGATCCGCATATGTATCTTCAAGCCCGGAAAATTTCCAATCTTTTTCGAAAAAGATTTTTGAGTTTTGAGCACATTTAGGACCTGAGAAAGGTGAAACAGTAAACTTCGAGGAGACTTCCAGAACTTTTTCAGATTCCATGTTGCCAGATGTTTTGACCACATCTTTTTTATCGTTTGTAGGATTGTCATGAAATTTTTACATGTGGTAGAGGACATCCATACGAAGAGAATGGTATATAACCCATTCTCAGATTCCTTGTAGGTTGCTGCCAGTTCGTCTTTTAGTACGGAGTATAGTTCAGTTTTTCAGACGAGGTTACCGTAAAACGTATTTTCATGACTTTCATGTTATTTGCTCGTGCCTTGAGTGTATAGTGATGAACTTTGATGATGTGGTATTGATTGTATGCTGTATTTTATAATATCTCTTGATTTCATGCTTAAACGACTCTAACCTCATGTAATCTTCGTATTAGGTGTCAAATACCAAAGTTGAGGATATTGAAACCAATGAGGATAACCCGAATTGCCCTGGAGTTGTTGATGAAGAGACAACCATCCCTGCACTTCCAGGCCATGAGAAAGTTGTCACTGAAGTCATGGAAACCCAGATTGTTGTTGCTTCAGTGATAGAAGAAACCGAAACACCAGTAGAGAATACTGAAGGAATTGTTGCCCCGATTGTAGAAGCTGCTACAGTAATTGAGAACCGTATAGTGGTGCATGAATATCCAAGTGCAGGAGTTTCTTTTGATCCTCCTTTGATGCTTCACTCCCGTATCATGAACTAGTAGGTGGATTCAGCGTTCCCATTGGGTATGCAGGCTTGTATGCGAAAATATTGAAGAAGTTTGGTCACATAATCGTGGACCGGAATCCTGGGCGTGCTTATGCTTTAACAATGCAAGTAGGTATTATCTTGCGCGTTGTAAGTGATATATGCACTAGGTCCAGAAGTACTGTGACTCCAGATATACTCTTTGATTGGGAGTTTAACTTGGAGAATTCGGAAAGACTTGGCTTCAATGTAAAGTAGCTTCGTAAGCAAATGAACGCTATAAAAGACTCATGTGAGAAGAACATACCCTTTCCCAATGCTGCTGTGATGGAGAAGGAAAACAAGATTGCTAGGCTGATTGAAGAGCTGAACAAGGAGAAGGCGGCTCTGCAGGTCTTGAAGGATGCATAGGAACAAAAATCCTTTTTTGCTGATTTCCTTTGATTTCCTTTTCATAATCTCTTGAACTTCTGAATTTCTGAGAGATGTGAGGTTTTTGTTTTGGAATTGATAGAGATTTTCTTTTAAGTAAAATGAACTAAATTTTGATAAATTGCTGAATTCAAATACTGATTGCAAGTATTGCAAACGTTTTGGAGGAATTGAAATACAATGAAAGAAAATCCTAAATGCCAAATCCAGACGTCATGAGTGCTCAAACGTCCAGTACCTTGAATGCCCAATAATTTCAGATAAATGCCTTAAGCCAATTCTCGTGGATTACTGGCAGGGTTCTGCCATCTGTGTTGATCAATTTGTAGTATCCTCCGGTTATGGACCTAGCAACCATAAATGGTCCTTCCCAATTAAAGCTCCTTGCAGAATGAAGATCTCGTTTTTCGCCTTAAGAACCAAATCCCCTTCCTTGAATTTGTTGGGCTTAGTAGTTCGCGCCTTGAATATTTTTTGTTGATTCCATTGTTATGGCACATATGGACACTCGTGTAGAGGAGAGTATCCAGCATATTGTTTGTCGTGCTTAGCCATGTCTTCAGCAATAAACCTCTTGATAGAATGATCAACATGGAGATGCTATGAGCGTAACCATTTGGTGTAATACTGATGAGGAGAGACTATCCACTCGTAGCTTTTGGTAATTACTAAGTTGTTATATTGATAGAATGATCAACAAGAAAATTTTTGTTATATTGTTTTTATATATTTAATAAGGCCGTGGGGAAGGAAGAAAAATCTATAAGGAAGTTTCAAGCAACAAGGAATTTGAGGAAAAGAGTTACAAATTGTCGAAGTTCTACGAAGTTCAAGAGTTTATCATCAACAGTTGAAGACCGAAGACCGAATACCAAGAAGATGAAGAAGACGAGCCGAAGGAAGACGTTTCTATTGGATGTTGTGAGAGTGGTGTTATCATCATTTCAATCAGATATGAAGATGGTAAGTACTCTCATCCTCTATTTTTAATAATAATGGTTGATTTCCTTTCTTAGAGATCATCAGAAAATGTCTTTATTTTCCACGATTTCGTAGAGTCTCCAGAAATTATTCGGAAGGTTTCCTTCCCACCATTCAACGTGTGTAGGATTCTCTCTTCATTCCTACCTGCACACATGTGTGCCCATAAAAAAGCCGTCTTTTTTAGTGCAATTATCATAAAATCCTTTCAAGTGAGGCAGAAGTCGAGGCGAAATGCTTATTGATCGCTCTCAAACACGCGTTCTCTCATTATGGTGTGGTTATTTCTCACTCAACATTTAAAGAATGAGAATATGTTCTTTGGTATTTCTAACTTCTTATTACTAGCATGCAGAAACTCTATGTCCTCATAGCTCTTTGGATGCTTGGGAAGCTGGAACGCTTTGAAGTTGGAGAAGGTTTTGTGGGTATATCTCTTGTAAGCCCTCACGAGACTATAACTCGTCCAATAGGGACACCTAGGGGTTTAAAGGCTTGTTACATATGCTAAGTGTGACCATATCCTCGACGACATGGAGTTGTTGTATTTTAGGTAGTTTGCTCGAGGACTAGCAAAAGCTAAGTGTGGGGGAATTTGATAAATGCTTAATTTACATGATTTTAGTGTCCTTTACATACTTGTTTTAGCTATATTTCTTGCATTCTATGTTGTATTACTCTTATTTTCTCTTTTATTTGTTTATTTAGGTGAATCATCCAAAAGGAGTGGAAATTGCTACGGAAGTGCTAAAGAATGGAGTTTACAAAGGAGGGCCAAATAAATGTGTTCAAATCCAAACTTTTTCACCTCTATCTTGAAGAAAATTAAATTATGAAAAGAACACAAAAAAATGAGGTCAATCCGACATCGGATGAAGAAGTTGTGGGCAAAACAAGATTTGAAGTTACAGAGAGAGGTTCGGCTCAAAACTCATCAGCTCGAGTCAGCCGAACCTGCAACATAAAAATCAAGTTTTCGGAAGATTTAAACTGTAAATGTTCGGCTAGAAGATGATCCAATGACCTAAGCCGAACCTACAAATGAGTTTTGAACAAAGTATCCAGGAGAGGGTTCGGCTAATAAGAGAAACCATGAAGTGAGCCGAACCTTGGAGCAAGTTTTGGACGAAAATACAAGAAGTTACAGGAGAATGTTCGGCCGAAAAAGAGCTAGCCGAACCTAGGTTCGGCTGATAACTCCCCACCACTTTTGAACCGAACCTGGCACTCATCAAGAGCAAAAATAACTTGTCAGGTTCGGCCTAAGAAGTCCATACACGTTTGAGCCGAACCTGACAACTTCTTGGGACACTTTTGACGCGTTTTTGACCCCGTTTTCGATAATACACGGTCCTAGAAGGATTTTGAAGACCTAATTTCGTGAGCACTATATAAAGACACCTCCCAAACATTAACAAGACATCTTTTACATTATTTTGCAAGTCTTGGAGGAGAGGAACAACATAACGTAGGAAAAGCTAGGGTTCAGAGCGGTTCTTATCAATCGTAACGATTTCTTCTCTAGTTTATCAATTTTATAACATGGATGATCCTACATCCATGAGTATCTAAACCCATACTTGATTGAGGATGAATTCTAAGTTCTATACTTGATTTAGTTTAATATATGCATGTAGTTTGATTTCTTCATATGATTATCGTTTGCTTCTACTTTGATTAAAGTTTATGATTGATAAATTGATTGCTCTAGGTGGCCAACTATAGTAGTTTATTGATTGATCTATTGCTAGTAAAGGGTTAGGATATCGGTATAATTGTTGAATAATCCTTACACAAGTAGAAAACGTGAGACCTTGCAGAGGGATTCTGTGGAGCAATCGCGTGTAGAACAACATTAGAAAGTGGACCTTGCGCTAAGAGTCTAACTACTAAGATTAACCTAAGTCTTAGAACTTAAAGCATTCTACTAAGTTACACCTTGAGTGCGCTACTACTTGGTGGCTTGGATGAATAGAATCTGATATTCGAGCGCTTCGGTATCCAGTGACCAAATGACTTTAGGGGGTAGCACTGCGCTAGTTGTTATCCCACGGTTGATGATAATCTATGATTAATGATGAATGGATGAATATATTAACTCATTGACGGTTTAGTAACGAATAAGGATTCCTCGATCACCTCTCTCCCTATTGCCTGCAACTCAATTTCAATTGCTTTATTTACTTTTTTTACAATCTAAAACAAAACCCCCCCTTTTGTGACCATTTTGACAACTAAAACTCCCTGCTCTTCATGGGAACGACCTTGACTTCCATTATATTATTTATAATTGAGTGGAAAAAAGGTCACTAATTTGATTGCACACACGACACGCATCAACGCCGCCTCATGGTCTACTGGACGTTTGTTGGTGGTGAGGCTATTGATTAGAGGACGGTCATCAGTTCAAGAGTTAGTCCTCATCGTTGGAATCTCTGGAGCGGGGAAGCCGCTTAAATCTGATGTGAGCTTGACGAGGAATTGAGTATGTTTTGTATCGCCTCTCTCATCACTTCCATGGTCCTCATGTGAATTTCTTGTACTCGAGCCAATTCTTCCAAGGTCGGGATTTCTCCATTGGTCGTGCAATCAGATATAGCGCCGGAAGGAGGAACGTCAACATTTGAGGGGTTCCTCTCAGAGTTTGGAGTTGAATTTACCCTAAGACCAACCATTTTAAATTTTGAGAAAATTCAAATGAAATTGAAATTCGATCTTGCAACCGAGAGATTAATCTCCCACTGTGGTCTCTAGTTGTTTATGGGTAAAAACTGATTCTGCTGTTTTTGGTAATTTGGGGTGTGTTGATGAGAAACGAGTCTAAACCCTAAACAAATGCACTGCACGGGAGTACTTTTAGGTTCGAGAAATCAATCTGTAAGACTCTTGCCTAAACCAAGAAATGGTCGTTCCATATTCAATTCGGTCACAAGGTGAAGGAGATGGGATTGATCTTAGGGAGGGAAGCGAAGAAGGTGTTAAGATTATGAAGGTGTTGGCTGTTTATGACTTGTATCAGAGTGTTGAATTGGCTTGCACAATGTAAGCTATCAATTTTGGGTGTTTTCTGGATACGTTGGTTACAACACTTGGTTTTTCTGTGTTGTTTGAAGATAGGTTGAAGAACCTATTTATACAAGTCATTTGAGCGCAATCTTCATCTCGTAGGAAGTGGAGGAAGTTGAGTGATGGAATAGTGGGGTCGTGCAAGTGATTTTCACACGATCACACCTTTGCCCACTTCCCTCATCATCGTTAACCGTCCATGCCTCCTAACACGTTCTATTAATGGGGGCGTTGCACGCCGCACGCTGTTAACCACCAGACCAATACCCCAGTAAGTATCCCCCAGTTTGTGACATGTTTGATGTCTCGAACGAGTGGGTCGAGTCGTGGGACCCGCCGCAGGAAATAGCACATGGTGCTATTAGGTTAAATAATTAAGTTGTGTAATGGGATTGATATTCATGAAATATCGTGTGTGACGCATGTAATGCATCACTTTTAAGTAAGCAGCTCAAAACAATCGATATGCATGAAGCATTGCTGTTTTAAAGCTTGATTGAGTAAGTCGCAGATTAAGCGTCTTAAAATTGCTGCACGTCCAACCCTCTTCGAGTGATCGTTCGGAGATCGCGTGGTCGGGCCATCATCTGGTCGATCACTCCCTGTGGTAGAGTGGCGTACGGTGATCATTGAGGCGCTTCATTGATCGCCTAATTTTTAATCCAAGCCGTCCGACCAAGCTGGCAAAGTTGGACGAACTAGATTTACGACACATGTTTACTGCCGTTGAAGGAATTTAGGGTTTTTTAGATGTGCGCAAACATCTCCTCTTTAGCTTGATCGAATCCAAGAATGGGCGCTAATTTTGGTGGGACCGATCGGGCATGCGTGGAGACGGCCCGCTGGCATGCATGCCTACATCTCTCGGTACCACAAAGATTCGATCTAAGCCACTCAATTTGACCGGCAAAGATGAGTGGTCGTGATCTATTTGTGACAGAAGCTCATTGCCGCAAAGGGTTTGAAAGTCGTGTGGCATGTCACTTTTGGGCGTGCGTTTTGAGGCGTCGTGCCCTAATCTGCATAGGACGGTCGGTCACACGCAAAGGTGGCCCCACGTTGATCATGTTGACATCCTTGGGACCCCTTGAGTCTATATCTATACCCTCCGTTTATGTTGGCGAAGATGGACTGTCACGATCGAACTACGACAGATGTGCATTGCCGCAAACCCTAATTAGGGCTTTGAATCAGTCACGCACGCGTGACTTTGGCCAAGCATTTTGGCACGCCATGATCCTCCTTTGGAGAGATCGATCACGTGGGGCCCATGTTGGGCTGACGGTGAACGCATGTGCACCTTCTTGACAGTCCTAAATACGATCTAAGCCATCCGAATAGGCTGTCTAAGTTGGAAGGTTGTGATCGATTTAAGACACTAGTGGAATTCTGCGACCCTTAGAAGCATCACGCTTGCCATGATTTGAGCAATCGTTTCATTGCTCCATGGCCTCGCCGTGAGAAAACCGATCGGGTGAAGGATAAGTAGGCCCGCCAACGTGTGCGTTAGCGCTTCCCTGATCATTCATGGGATGATCTAATCCGTCCAACCAGGCTGGCGCAGTTGGACGGTTGCGATGGCTTTAAGACTTTCTTGAACAGCCTTGCTCGTTCGAGCCTCTCCCAAAACAGGGCGGCCACCCTACTTTGAGTTGGCGTTTGACAGCGCTGGGGAGTATGGTGTGGTGTTCGACCGGCTAGGGTGTAAGTGGGCCCGCCGGTGGTCATCATAACAATTGCTTATTTTTGCCAGGGTTTGGCTAGGCTCGTTAAATCATGCGGCCAACTTGTGCGGCCACGACCGTTTCTGAGACTGACATGGACAGTCTAGATTTTCCTTAAGGAAATTAAACATGCTCGATCGAGCTAACTAAAAGCGCGTCGATACGAGATTCTCTTTGTTAGAGAGCAGTGCAGCCTATGTGGGTATTTCATGCATGTCTCAATATTGACACTTTGGGAGATTCATGCTACTCTGCTGAGAGTAGACACTTAATCGTCGTGTCATGTCAATGATGAGAGTTCGGTTGGGAACATACCACGGGAAAATACCGGGCGAGTCATGCATTAATGACTAATGTGATATATTGAAATTTATAGGATATCTGGGATTGATGCACCATTCTGATAGATTTCATAAATACATCGAATTACTCGATACATATATAAGTAAAGAATACTCATCTCTTTCAAATGGCTTTCGTTCCTTTGCAGGATGAAAGTGCATTGAATGCAGGGTTTTACAATTTTGACCCTGTACTAAAAACCACCATCAACATTAAGTCCCCTGCTTAGTACGTAATAGTGACATTGTTGCGGGGTAAGCAATAGTTGGTGACAGACAAGAACAAATCAAAAGACAAGGTATGGAAGGATTACCAAGAAACATTGATGCAACGTCTAACGGATAGTTGCCCTTCTCCGTGTATGGTACAAAGGACTTCATGTTCGTGCGTATAAAAAGGGGGGGTTGTCCTTCCTCTTTATTATTCGCTCATCTGCGGCAGTTGGTGCTCTGTGTTGATCTCCTCATCATTGTAGCAGGGAAGTGGCCGCCGCTTGAGTTTGAAACAACGACCTCGCTGACTAAGGCTCGGAGCTTTCTTTGACCATTAAACGATCCCTCCCTGGTTCTTAATTAGGGTTTCAAAAGGAGCATGACTTGGTTGGCGTTGAATCCTCGTTTATCGGATGAACCTCGTTACAATTATTCGATATCATTTTAGGGTTTCTGCCATGTATATATATACTGGGGAGCTAGAACATCCTTATCGTGATGAGATAAAGATTTTCCTGCTGAAACTCTCTGCTTTCATCATGTCAGATAGAGGTGGATCATCTTCTTCGACTCCAGATTCTTCTGTCAAACGCAAGCGGCTTGTATCTAGGGTATGATAAAAATTTCTTTTCAATTTTGAAGTGTCAATTTTTCCTTTTCTTTTACGTATAATCATCCTTTTTCTTTCAGAGCGGACGGATTCCTGAGCCTTCTGATGATTCTCCCATCCGAATCCTCCGAGTCAAGAAGATCATACTGGTATATTCTTCATTGATGAATACGCGTTCGTTTGCCATAATCATCATGCGATACAACCTTCTGATGTTTTTTTTTTGTAGAGGTATCCTTCCGGGACGTGTGTAATAGTGGTTGACGATGATGATTTAACCACTCCTCTCCCTTCAAGCTCAAGCATGCACGCCGCTGATCTGGAAGACGCTGATTTGGGTATCTCTTCCTACGAGTACCCCAACGCAGGCTTGCGTTTCGATATACACATGAGATGTTTATCTTCTAGTTACCGGGCTGTTGGCGGTTTCCTATTAAGGAAGGAGTTCATCCCCTTGTATACAAAAATATGGAGGAAGTACGGCCATATTGCAACTAGGAATGTGGTGCGACATTGCTCGTCTACTTTAGTTACCACGGTGAACTGTCTCCTTCCCATGATCGCCGAGATGGAAGGTACATCCATACGTGATATCGCTGAATCAACTATCGAGAAGTGGGAAGACATGATATCTACCTGTGAATCCATGGAGTTCAACGTAGGCTGGTTGCGGCAGCGCCTTGATGTTATCAAAGTTGATCGAGCCGGCATCATCGCAAACGTTGTCCCTGCTACGAAAGCCATCTTGGAAGAGGAGAAGGCCTTGGTTGCGGAATCTGAGAAGGTGGAGCAGGCAATCCGAGACTTGAAGAGTAGGACTGAAAGGTATCAGGAGAGGCTGAAAAACGATGCTTTCAAGGAACTACAGCTTGTTGGATGGCCTTTTCTGAGTCGTACTTTTTTTGTTTTGAATAAGTAGGCACAATGATGTTTTAATCGTTTCTCGTTTTTGGGTTTTGAACCTTGCTTTGGAAAATAAATTGTATTGGATTTTGTTAAGTGAATGGAGTTTACATCGACATCTTTTCACTAATGGAGAATTTAATAACTGAGACGTGAGAAAAGTGATAATGCATAATTGTTGCGTTGCGAGGTGGCAAGAGATGGAATGATGATCAGGCGTAGTATGCCTTGAGCCATTTTCCGTTGATGACTGCTTCCAATTTACCTCCATCTTCTTTAATAATCTTGTAGTATCCAGTGTTGTAAGCTTTGGTGATCACATAGGGACCTTCCCATTTTGGAGAGAATTTTGATGCGGACAAGTCTTGTTGAATGTGCCTGGCAGTCTTTAAAACTAAATCTCCCACTTTAAAAACTCGTGGTTTTACATCTTTGTCATATACTTTGGAGATCCTACTTGTGTATGTTTGAGTACGTTCCTCTGCTTTATCTCTCCTGGAGTCTAGGGTATCCAATTATGCAATCCTAGAGCTCGATGCCTCGACTTCATTCCAGTGGACCCCACTTGCTGCTGCAATCCTGGCTGACAGAATTTTAATCTCTGCCGGGAGAATCGCGTCTGCACCGTAGACAAGTGAGTAAGGGAAAACGCCGGTAGAACTCCTAGGTACTGTCCGATACGCCCACAATGCCATTAATAGCTGTTGGTGCCATTTCCTAGGATGATCATGCACTGTTCGACTGAGAATCCGAATTAAGGTTTTGTTGGTACTTTCAGCCTGCCCGTTCCCATGGGGGTAATAGATGGTGGAGAAGACCTTCTTAATTCCATATTCTTCGAGCAATTCTCGTACCTGTTTGTTGGCGAAAGGATTTCCATTATCAGTAATGATATGTTTAGGTACGCCAAACCGACAAATGATGTGTTCCTTAATGAACGCCGCGATTGTTGTTCCAATAGTCCCTTGTAGAGGAATGTCTTCAACCCACTTGGTAAAATACTCCGTTGCGGTTATGATATACTCATGCTGTTTTGACGATGGCAGGTTGACCTTCCCAATGATGTCAAGTCCCCAGCTGCAAAATGGCCACGGACTACTCACCGAGTGTAAAGGAGTAGAAGGTGCATGAATAAGATTTCCGTGAATTTGACATTCGTTGCATCTTTGAACAAACGCAGCGGCATCGTCTTCCATGGTTGGCCAGTAGTATTTCTCGTGTATCTGGAGAAATAGCTTTTTCTTTCCCTGGCGTTCGCCTTCGTGCATTTCTTTCATCAGAATCGGGATCTCCACCTCGGACAGGCACCGCAATACGTCGCCTCCAAAGCTTTTGCGGTACAGGATTCCTTCATGAAATACGAATCTCTTGGCTCGTTGCTTCATTTTGGCTGCGTCCTTCTTGCTTGTAGGGAGTACTCCGTCTCGAAGGTAATTGACATACGGCTCTCGCCAGTCCCCAGTGTGGTTCACGTTGAAAACCTCCAATTGGTGTGGTGGTTTTTGACAATTGGAGCAAGACCCTTAGAGTGATCGAGATTGAGCCTCCATATCTGACCAGTAGAAGCCAAGGCGTTGGAGGTGTCGGTAAAGAGTCACTACCAACGTTTGTCCGCAAATTTCGTTGTGAATACGGTTAAGTTGTAGTTGCGCTTCCTCGTCTCCAAGACATCTTGACAGAGACCCATCTGGATTCCGGTGGTAAAACACTCCATGAAGCATGAAAAAACTTCGCAGGGTTTTGAGACTGACCTTTCCTTGGGAGAGTGAACTGTTTATCTCTTGAACGATTGGAGTCCTCCAGTCGTCAATTTCAGCATCTTTAGATTCCGAAATCCATGTCGACGCTACAGTTCGTCTCCTCATAATCAAAGTTTCTTCCAAACCTTCAAATTGCAGCTTCGAGGCCAATGTGGCTAGGCAATCGGCGTGTTTGTTGTTATTGCAGCCAATATGGGTTATGGTCACATCTGCAAAGTAGTTCAATAGCTTTTGCACCTCGGATCTATAAGGGGCCAGCGTTACCTCCTTGAGTGAGTATACCCCATTCATTTGATTGACCAACAACTTAGAGTCACCTCTTACTTCCAGGCGTGTGGCTCCTGCTTGTGTGGCTAGTGACAATCCTATGAGGAAAGCTTCGTATTCTACCAAATTGTTAGTGCATTGAAAGTCTAACTTGAAAGAATGCGAAAAGACTTTGCCCGTTGGAGGGACTTGAAATATACCCGCTCCTCCGGTATTATTGCTAGGCGTAGCAGACCGTCTAAATACAATAGCCACGCCTCTTTTCGATAAAAGATATTTCGGGAAATTCTTCAGGAAGGTCTTCATGTAGCGCGGTGGTTCCTTCTCTGGGAATGCTGCTAGAAGATCTTCCACTGCTTGCCCTTTGATAGCACTTGGAGGAGCACATGTTATATCAAATTCTGATGTTTGAAGCAACCATTTGGTCGGTCTGCCTATCAAGGCTGGTTTCGAGAGTAAGAACTTGATAGGGTCAGCTATGGATATTAACACCGCCTTGTTCGCCAGTAAATAATGTCTGAATTTCTGCACAGCGTGAACTAGGGCTAAGCATGCTTTCTCTGCTTTGGGGTATCTGAGTTCAGCATCTCTCAATTTACGGCTGAAGTAGTATATAGGATGCTCAATCCCCTCATCATATTCCTGAGCAAGGAGGGCCCAGACAACAAAGTCACTAGAAGCAGTGTAGAGGCATAACGCTCTTCCTTGCATGGGAGATTTCATAACGGCGGGTGAAGACAATATTTGTTGGATATTCCGAAATGCTTCTTGTTTCTTTGTACTCCAAATGAAGCTTGCTCCCTTATTCAACAAGGGAGTGAATGCGGCGATAAGTTGGGCCAAACCAGGTATAAAACGTCGGATATAGTTTACCTTCCCCATGAAGCTTTGGAGTTATTTCACAGTTTGTGGGGGAGGCATCGTAAGGATAGCTTGGTTTTTGGTTGGATCGACCTTGATTCCTTCAGAGGTGACTTGGAATCCCAAAAATTTGCCGGAAGAGACTCCGAAAGCGCATTTCAGAGGGTTCATCTTCAATTAGTACTCGCGACATCTTTCAAACACTTGTCGTAAGACATCTGTATGGGTTGCACGAGTCTTTGACTTGACCACTATGTCATCTACATAATCTTCGACTTGCTTGTGCATCATATCGTGAAAAATTGCAGTCATGGCGCGTTGATAGGTAGCACCAGCATTCTTCAAACCGAAAGGCATCACAGTATAGTAAAAGTTTCCGAGAGGAGTTTGAAAAGCTGTCTTACTTGCATCGTGTTCATACATTTTTATCTGGTTGTAGCCGCTGTATCCATCCATGAAAGAGAACATGCCATGTCCGCTGGTAGCATCTACTAGCATGTCAATGTTGGGAAGAGGAAAATCATCTTTGGGGCAGCATTTGTTCAGATCTCTGAAATGACACATCATCTAATTTGGCCGATTTTCTTCTTTACGGGAACCACGTTGGCTAACCAAGTAGGATGATGAATGGGCTTGATAAAGCCAGCAGTCAGCAGCTTCTGAATCTCGGTCTTAATCTGCTCCTTCACGTCGTGCCTGAATTTCCTTGGAGATTGCTTGATCGGTTTAGATCTAGACTTTATATGTAGATGATGAGTGACCAGTTTTTCATCCAAGCCGGGCATTTCCTCATACGTCCATGCAAATATGTCTTGATACTCCTTGATAAGATTCACGAGCTTTGCGCGTTCGTCTTCACGTAAAGTCGAACTGATGGATTTAGGTATCGGAGATTCTTCATCCCTGATGTTGATCACTTCGAGTTCGTCCGTTGTGGAGTCAGTGCCATCCTATAATTGTCGTAGAGCATCCGGTACTTCTTCTTGCAGTTTTTCGTTGTTGTTGCATTCCATTGGGCGGAGAGACCGAGTGAGAGTCTCTCCTGCTAATTGCTAACAGCGGCGACGGTATACGGTTTTCCCCTTCTGGTCGCGACTTGCCATAAAGGTCCGTTCCCTCTTAGCATGGAGACGTGTTGATCCTTCGTTTGATGAAGAAGAGTTGGCGTACTTTGCTAGTGGAGCCCCCCCATCTCTCTTCTTAGTGATGTAAGCCGGTCCTCCTCCTGGATTGACGTCCATGTGGGGAGCGGTGTGTAGTAGACTTTATTTGATGGATTTTGTGAATTCTCCTTTGGCTCAAACAGCTCCACGCCGCAAATTGGTGCGTAAGGAGATAACGACGCAGGGATGCGAACAACTTCTTCATTCAGCATGGTCTTCAGACATTGGTGATACATCGAAGGAACGATCTTATTATCGTGGAGCCATGGTCTCCCTAGTATCATATGGTAGTCTGGTTCTTTTTCTATTACTTCGAATTTTACCTTAGAACGGACAGGTCCTACTGATATATTCAGATTAACATACCCGTATGTGCTGGTTTGGTTTCCCTCAAAATCCGTCATCGTGGTAGGTTGTCATATGATTTTGCCTGGTCGAACGCTGGTTTTCCTGAGAGTTTTAAGAGTAATGACATTCGAGGATGCTCCGGTGTCGATAAGATCTCTTTTGAATTCTGAACTCTTGATGCGTGCAGTAACATGCAAAGCTTTGTTGTGACCCTCCTATGCCGTCATGTCGTCTTCGGTAAACGTGACATTGTTTATGGACACCTCTGATGTTCCCAAGGCTTGATTGCGCGAAGGGTCCAAACGTGTGTCTAGAGCTATTTGGTTGATTGCAGCAAACGTTTTTACTCGTTAGTCCTTTGAGAGGTGTAGAAGTTCACACAAACTTTCTACTAAAGACGCCTAATAAGTGCTTAATTTACATGATTTTAGTATCCGTTCCATACTTGTTTTAGCTATATTTCTTGCATTCTATGTTGTATTACTCTTGTTTTCTCTTTTATTTGTTTATTTAGGTGAATCATCCAAAAGGAGTGGAAATTGCTACGAAAGTGCTAAAGAGTGGAGTTTACAAAGGAGGGCCAAATAAATGTGTTCAAATCCAAACTTTTTCACCTCTATCTTGAATAGAATTCAATTATGAAAAGAACGCAAAAAGAATGAGGTCATTCCGACATCGGACGAAGAAGTTGTGGGCAAAACAAGATTAGAAGATTTGAAGTTACAGAGATAGGTTCAGCTCAAAACTCACCAGCTCGAGTCAGCCGAACCTGCAACATAAAAATCAAGTTTTCGGAAGATTTTAAGTGTAAATGTTCGGCTACAAAATGATCCAATGACCTAAGCCGAACCTACAAATGATTTTTGAACAAAGTATCCAGGAGAGGGCTCGACTAATAAGAGAAACCATGAAGTGAGCCGAAACTTGGAGCAAGTTTTGGACGAAAATACAAGAAGTTACAGGAGAATGTTCGGCCGAAAAAGAGCTAGCCGAACCTAGGTTCGGCTGATAACTCCCCACCACTTTTGAGCCGAAACTGGCACTCATCCAGAGCAAAAATAACTTTTCAGGTTTGGCCTAAGAAGTCCATACACGTTTGAGCCGAACCTGACAACTTCTTTAGACACTTTTGACGCGTTTTTGACCCCGTTTTCGATAATACACGGTCCCAGAAGGATTTTGAAGACCTAATTTCGTGAGGACTATATAAATACACCTCCCAAACATTAAGAAGACATCTTTTACATTATTTTGCAAGTCTTGGAGGAGGGGAACAACATAACGGAGGAAAAGCTAGGGTTCAGAGCGGTTCTTATTAATCATAACGATTTCTTCTCTAGTTTATCAATTGTATAACATGGATGCTCCTACATCCATGAGTAGCTAAACCCATACTTGATTTAGGATGAATTCTAAGTTCTATACTTGATTTGGTTTAATATATGCATCTAGTTTGATTTCTTCATATGCTTATCGTTTGCTTCTACTTTGATTAAAGTTTATGATTGATAAATTGATTGCTCTAGGTGGCCAACTATAGTAGTTTATTGATTGATCTATTACTAGTAAAGGGTTAGGATATCCGTGTAATTGTTGAATAATCCTTACACAAGTAGAAAACGTGAGACCTTCCAGAGGGATTCTGTGGAGAAATCGCGTGTAGAACAACATTAGAAAGTGGACCTTGCGCTAAGAGTATAACTACTAAGATTAACCTAACTCTTAGAACTTCAAGCATTCTACTAAGTTACACCTTGAGTGCGCTACTACTTGGTGGCTTGGATGAATAGAATCTGATATTCGAGCGCTTCGGTATCCAGTGACCAAAGGACTTTAGGGGGTAGCACTGCGCTAGTTGTCATCCCACGGTTGATGATAATCTATGATTAATGATGAATGGATGAATATATTAACTCATTGACGGTTTAGTAACGAAGAAGGATTTCTCGATCATCTCTCTCTCTATTGCCTGCAACTCAATTTTAATTGCTTTATTTACTTTGTTTACAATCTAAAACAAACCCCCCCCCCTTTTGTGACCATTTTGACAACTAAAACTCCTTGCTCTTCGTGGGAACGACCTTGATTTCCATTATATTATTTATAATTAAGTGGAAAAAAGATCACTAATTTGATTGCACACACGACACACATCAAGTTTTGGCGCCGCTGCCGGGGAGCAGTCGGTAGCTTTAGTTGTTTCTTTTAGTTTTATTTTGTTTTTAGATTTTGTTTTTAGTTTTTAACTTTGTTTTGTAGATTTTTGTTTTAGGTACTTAATCTCTGGCATCGAAGGATTGAAATTACGAGAGATGCGGAATTCAAACTCGCAAGGGAACGGTACTACAAGCACGTCCAAAGTTGCAAGAAGAACCTTCTACATTAACAATGGTAGGCGGTACAAATAATACACCACCACCTCCACCTGCGGAGAGGAAGTTAGGAGAGTTTACATCTCCATGTTTAGATTCGCAACCACTGTGTATTACAATCACTAAGCCAGTGGAGCTGAAGTCGAATCTACTTCATCGTCTACCGAAGTTCAAGGGACATCCTGGTGAAGATCCGAACCGTCATCTTAAAGTATTTCAACACAAGATGACAAGTCTTAGGCAAAGTATCTAAGACGAAGATAGGGATATGGCTTTGTTACAAGCCTTTCCATTCTCCTTACAAGACTTAGCAGAAGAATGGTTGTATTATCTTCCTTCAGGGAGTGTTACAACATGGAATGAGATGAAAAAGTTATTTCTGCAGAAGTACTTTCCTGCTTCTAAGGCTGCTGCTTCTCGTAAAGAGATTAGTGGTATTCTACAGATCACTGGAGAATCTCTTTATGAATACTGGGAGAGATAAAAGAGGTTGTTAGCGAGTTGCCCTCACATTAATATATCCTCAACACTTATCATTCAATACTTCTACGAAGGACTACTTCCAGAACAAAGGAATTTGATTGATGCCGCAGCCGGTGGTTCACTCACTGAGAAGACAATCTCGCAAGCAACTAGTCTGATTGAGAGTATGGCCTCAAATGCACAACAATTTTATACAAGGCATGACTCAAATGTTAGAAGAGTTAGCGAGATGGGAGAGTCTCCAAATACAGAGCACCGGTTAAGTACAATTGAGAATGCGATTCATCGTATAGATTCTGTAGTAGCTCCACCATATGAAGAAGAGGCCGAGGTTAATGCTCTATTTCCTAATCCAAGGCCAAGGTATGATCCATATTCTAACACTAATAATCCAGGTTGGAAAGATCATCCTAATTTCAGTTATGCAAACAAGCAAGCTGCGGCTCCTAATCCTTATGCGAGGCAAGGTGGTTTTCAACAACAATTTTAACCACAACCGCAACCACAAGCTCCAAAGGAGGATGCCTCTGAGAAGATGATTACCATGATGCAAGGTCTTTCATCTATGTTTCAACAAAGTCAACAGAAAGCCTAACAAAATCAGTTAAAAACTGATAATGCTATTAGAGATCTACAAACTCAAATGGGGTAGTTGGCTACGGATGTGAATCTACTGAAATCACAAGCATCGACAAAGTTGCCATCCCAACCTTTTGTGAATCCAAGAGAGCATCTCAATGCAGTGACTTTAAGAAGTGGGAAACAAACGGAAGAGCCAAAGCAACAAGAAGTGGTAAATAATGACATCGAAAAGGAAGTAGAGGTGGAAACCGTACCAAAGGAAAATCCAACCTCAACCGGCCAACCTAAGGACACGGTTCCCACCTTTATCACACCACCTCCTTTCCCTAGTCGTTTTTCCAAATCAAAGAAGCAAGCTCAAGATAAGGAGATCATGGATGTTTTCAGCAAGATAAAAATCAACATTCCATTTATTGAAGCTATCAGAACCGTACCTAGGTAATAGGTATGCCCAGGTTTTGAAGGATTTGTGTACAAGGAAGGATAGGTTGATTGCTAATCAAATTACTCAGGTGGGTGAAAGTGCTACAACTATGTTACTAAAAATATGCCTGCAAAATGTGAAGATCCGGGTGGCTTCACAGTGCCAATTACTATTGGTAAACGACGATTCGAGCGTGCTTTGCTTGATTTGGGAGCATCCATAAGTGTTATGTCAGCCGATGTTTATGATTCTTTGAATCTTGGAGCTTTAAAAGAGGCAAAGATTACTATTCAATTGGCAAACAAGTCCAATATATATCCTAAGGGAGTCGTGGAGGACGTGTTAGTTCAAGTGAATCAGTTAATCTTTCCGATTGATTTTTACATTGTCGACATGCAAAATGGAGATAATTGTTAATCTACTTCGTTACTTCTTGGGAGACCGTTTATGAAAACTGCAAAGACGAAGATTGATGTGGACAATGGTACACTCACAATGGAATTTGATAAGGATATCATTCGCTTCAACATATTTGAGGCCATGCGTTATCCTAGTGATGTGCACTCCGCTTTCTCTATTGATGTTATTGATTCGTTAGCACAACAAATGTTTGATTTGATCAATGAAGATGAACTTGGATTTGTGTTGCGAAATAGCATTGCTTTGGACGTTCATGGGAAACCTAATTTGGGCGTCGACTTAGTCAAAGAGCTAGTGGAGATGTGTGGTGCTTTAACAGCATTACAAGAAGCTCGAACTGGTAATATCTCTTATATTTCTTTACCCGTAACTAATGAGGTTTATTTACCTTCTGTTGTGCAGGCACGTAAACTAAAATTGAAGCCTCTTCCCGATCACTTAAAGTATGCATATTTGGGTGATAAAGAGGAGCTTCCGGTGATTATTGCAAAGAATCTCACTGCCATACAAGAAGAACGTCTACTTCGGGTTCTGAAAGAGTACAAAATGGCCATTGGTTGGACAATTGCTGACACTAAAGGCATTAGTCCATCAATGTGCATGCATAGAATCCTTATGGAAGATGATAGCAAGCCGGTATGCGATGCTCAGCGTAGGCTTAATCCCCCAATGATAGAGGTCGTGAAAAAAGAGATCTTCAAATTGCTAAGTGTGGGGGTAATTTACCCAATTTCTGACAGCAAATGGGTTAGTCCGGTACAAGTGGTGCCTAAGAAATCGGGTGTCACTGTTATTAGAAATCAAGATGATGAAATTGTTCCTACAAGAGTTCAAACAGGATGGAGAGTGTGCATAGATTACAGAAAACTTAATACCGCAACTAGAAAGGATCACTTTCCTTTGCCTTTCATTGATCAAATGCTAGAGAGGTTAGCGGGACATTCACATTATTGCTTTTTGGACGGTTATTCGGGGTATAATCAAATTGTTATTGCACCGGAGGATCAAGAGAAGACCACTTTTATTTGTCCTTTTGGTACGTTTGCCTATAGACGGATGCCGTTTGGTCTTTGCAATGCGCCTGCCACTTTTCAGAGATGTATGGTTAGTATATTTTCTGACTATGTGGAAAGCATCATTGAGGTATTTATGGACAATTTTAGTGTTTATGGCAATTCATTTGATATTTGTTTAAATAATCTTGAACTTGTGCTAAAAAGATGCATAGACACTAATCTTGTTTTAAATTGGGAGAAATGCCACTTTATGGTAAACCATGGTATAGTGCTAGGTCACATCGTTTCCTCTCAAGGGCTCGAAGTTGACAAAGCAAAGATAGACCTAATAAGGAACTTACAATACCCCACTTCGGTGAGGGAGATTCGCTCGTTTCTTGGTCATGCAGGTTTTTACAGGCAATTTATCAAAGATTTCTCCAAAATCTCAATGCCGATGTGCAAATTGTTGCAAAAAGAGGTTGCTTTTGACTTCAACAAGGAGTGTAAAGAAGCCTTTGACAAATTGAAAGAATTGTTGACAACTGCACCAATTATCAAGTCACCGGATTGGAGTTTGCCATTTGAATTGATGTGTGATGCAAGTGACTAAGCGGTTGGAGCTGTTTTGGGTCAAAGAGTGGACAAGCTGTCCCATGTGATTTATTATGCATCTAGGACCCTGAACGATGCTCAAATTAACTATTCTACCACCGAGAAAGAGTTGTTGGCTATAGTGTTTGCACTAGAAAAATTTAGATCGTATTTTGTGGGTGCAAAAGTGGTTGTGTATTCCGATCATGTAGCACTTAGGTACCTACTTAAGAAGAAAGAAGCTAAGCCGAGACTTATACGGTGGATATTGTTATTGCAAGAGTCTGATTATGAAATCAAAGATAAGAGAGGTGTTGAAAATACTGTTGCGGATCATCTTAGTAGACTTGTTGTTTCCGAAGAAGAACTTCCTTTACAAGATCGTTTTCCAGACGAACAACTTTTCTCAATTGAAGATTCAACACCTTGGTACGCGGATATAGTGAACTACTTGGTTACAAGGCAAGTACCTAGTACAATGTCTAATTTTCAAAATCTTAAGCTTAAGAAGATAGCCAAGCAGTATGTGTGGGACGAGCCCTACTTGTGGAAATATGGTTCCGATCAAATAATCCGCAGGTGCGTACCTAACTCTGAATTCCATTCCATCCTTAATTTTTTCCATACTTACGCATGTGGTGGTCATTTTGGTTCTAAACGTACCGCTCTCAAAGTTCTTGAAAGTGGATTTTATTGACCCACTTTATTTGAGGATGCGTATATTTTTTGTAAAGCTTGTGATAGATGTCAACGAACGGGCAATCTAGGTGCTCGAAATCAAATGCCACTCACACCAATTCTTTCTGTGGAAGTATTTGATGTGTGGGGAATTGATTTTATGGGACCTTTTGTCAATTCTAATGGAAAATTTTATATACTTCTTACTGTGGATTATTTTTCAAAATGGGTGGAAGCTAAAGCCACCCCTACTAATGATTCTCAAGTTGTTTGTGAGTTTGTGAAGGAATATATTTTCTCTAGACATGGTACACCAAGAGTGGTTATTAGTGATGGAGGCTCGAACTTCAAGAAATCCTTCCATGCTCTTCTCAAGAAGTTCAACATAACTCACAAGGTCGGTACGCCGTATCACCCACAAACTAGTGGGAAAGCTGAAATTTCAAATCCTGAGATCAAATCCATCTTGGAGAAAACCGTTAACACAACACGGAAAGATTGGAGTTATAGACTCAACGATGCACTTTGGGCGTATAGAACGGCATACAAAATACCGATTGGTATGTCTCCATATCGGTTGGTTTATGACAAAGCTTGTCATCTTCCGGTTGAACTTGAGCACAAAGCTTATTGGGCGATAAAGATGTGCAATATGGATTATGACAATGCGGGGAAACATAGGAAATTACAACTTAATGAGCTTGAGGAGATACGTAATGATGCTTACGAGAGTGCCCGGATTTACAAGGAGAAGACTAAACTTTTCCATGAAAAAATGATTTCTAGAAAGAGTTTTGTTGTGGGCCAAAAAGTCCTTCTATTTAATTCTCATCTTAAGTTATTTCCCGGTAAGCTAAGGTCACGCTGGAGTGGACCTTTTGTTGTTACTAATGTTTTTCCTTATGGTGCAGTTGAAGTTACTAGTCTCACGAAAGGGACAATTTTCAAAGTAAACGGCCATAGATTGAAGCCATATTACGAAAACTTCCCTACGGAGAATGTGGACGTGATTGAGCTTCGTGATTTACTCCCTCTGGAGGAGTAGTTTGGAGAATGCCAAATCGGGCTGAGGACGTAAAACTAAGCGTTAAATGGGAGGCAACCCATCGGTTTTGTATTTCTATCTTTATCTTATTTATTTTTCTTTGTGTTGCATCTTATATTAGGATTTCCCACCTTGACTTTACTTAGGACGAGTCAATTACATTGAGGACAATGTAAAGTTTAAGTGTGGGGGAGTGTTTGGATACTTTGCATATAGAGTTTTTCAAATTTTTTGCATAAAACCTCCAACTTGTAGAGATTTTAGAGTCACTAGCATACTTCTAGGTATGTTTACATAGAGAATTCTGACTGACATAACTGAACTTGGAAGTGTTAGAGAACTACGTTGGATTTCTTGCTTGTTAGAGTGTTAAATAATGGATTTAATCATGTCGGTGATGCAAATGAGGAGCAGGGAGAAATGCATTATTAGAGTTGCTGATCAATCATTAGTGGAGACTACCTATTTTCATATCAACTGAGGCACCAGACCAGATTTCTTTGTATATGACTAAAGAGCTTTCTTTTGAGTGTGTGTCACCGTACGTTAATTCCGGGTAGAATGGTGAGCTACCCAACCTCCCACCAATAGAAGCACTACTCTTTGATCTCTTGAGTGCTAATTTTTTCAATCATGAGGGTGACGACTATAGATGAAAACCACCTTCTTGTAGTTTGAATTGCAGTTAGAACCATTCTCTCTCTCGCCAACAACAGATCCATAGAAACACCATCATCATCAACAAGGGAGCGACATCAAAATCTACAAGGAGAGTTGAAGACGTTTGAGGTTTACAAGCAACAATACGAGTAAGAGCAGATTTCATATCCAAGTAAAGCAACATACACTGATCAGATTTTTACATATATGTGGAAGACTAAGTACAAGAGCGAAGAAAATCAAAAGATGAGAGTTATTGAAGTTTATGATACGAGACAATACAAGTTGTGAAGAATCAAGCGGTAAAGTACTTTGCCATGACCATTTTCATTGTTATTTTTGTATTATTTTTCTTGTCGTAAAAAAAAAAAAAAAAAAAAAAAAAAAGACAAGACAATTTTTGTTATATTGTTTTTATTTATTTAATAAGGCCGTGGGGAAGGAAGAAAAATCTATAAGGAAGTTTCAAGCAACAAGGAATTTGAGGAAAAAAGTTACAAATTGTCGAAGTTCTACGAAGTTCAAGAGTTTATCATCAACAGTTGAAGACCAAGAAGATGAAGAAGACGAGCCGAAGGAAGACGTTTCTATTGGATGCTGTGAGAGTGGTGTCATCATCATTGCAATCAGATGTGAAGGTGGTAAGTACTCTCATCATCTATTTTTAATAATAATGGTTGATTTCCTTTCTTAGAGATCATCAGAAAATGTCTTTATTTTCCACGATTTCGTGAAGTCTCCAGAAATTATTCGGAAGGTTTCCTTCCCACCATTCAACGTGTGTAGGATTCTCTCTTCATTCCTACCTGCACACATGTGTGACCCATAAAAAAGCCGTCTTTTTGAGTGTAATTATCATAAAATCCTTTTAAGTTAGGCAGAAGTCGAGGCGAAATGCTTATTGATCGCTCTCAAACACGCGTTCTCTCATTATGGTGTGGTTATTTCTCACTCAACATTTGAGAATGAGAATATGTTCTTTGGTATTTCTAACTTCTTATTACTAGCATGCAGAAACTCTATGTCCTCATAGCTCTTTGGATGCTTGGGAAGCTGGAACGCTTTGAAGTTGGAGAAGGTTTTGTGGGTATATCTCTTGTAAGCCCTCACGAGACTATAACTCGTCCAATAGGGACACCTAAGGGTTCAAAGGCTTGTTACACATGCTAAGTCTGACCGTATCCTCGACGACATGGAGTTGTTGTATTTTAGGTAGTTTGCTCGAGGACTAGCAAAAACTAAGTGTGGGGGAATTTGATAAGTGCTTAATTTACATGATTTTAGTGTTCGTTCCATACTTATTTTAGCTATATTTATTGCATTCTATGTTGTATTACTCTTGTTTTCTCTTTTATTTGTTTATTTAGGTGAATCATCCAAAAGGAGTGGAAATTGCTACGAAAGTGCTAAAGAATGGAGTTTACAAAGGAGGGCCAAATTAATGTGTTCAAATCCAAACTTTTTCACCTCTATCTTGTATAAAATTCAATTATGAAAAGAACGCAAAAAGAATGAGGTCAATCCGACATCGTACGAAGAAGTTGTGGGCAAAACAATATTCGAAGATTTGAAGTTACAGACAGAGGTTCGGCTCAAAACTCATCAGCTCGAGTCAGCCGAACCTGCAACATAAAACTCAAGTTTTCGGAAGATTTTAAGTGTAAATATTCGGCTAGAGGATGATCCAATGACCTAAGCCGAACCTACAAATGAGTTTTGAACAAAGTATCCAGGAGAGGGTTCGGCTAATAAGAGAAACCATGAAGTGAGCCGAACCTTGGAGCAAGTTTTGGAAGAAAATACAAGAAGTTACAAGAGAATGTTCAGCCGAAAAAGAGCTAGCCTAATAAGTCCAATGCATAAATAACTTTTCAGGTTCGGCCTAAGAAGTCCATACACGTTTGAGCCGAACCTGACAACTTCTTGGGACACTTTTGACGCGTTTTGACCCCGTTTTCGATAATACACGGTCCTAGAAGGATTTTAAAGACCTAATTTCGTGAGCACTATATAAAGACACCTCCCAAACATTAAGAAGACATCTTTTATATTATTTTGCAAGTCTTGGAGGAGAGGAACAACATAACGGAGGAAAATCTAGGGTTCAGAGCGTTTCTTATCAATCATAACGATTTATTCTCTATTTTATCAATTGTATAACATGGATGCTCCTACATCCATGAGTAGCTAAACCCATACTTGATTGAGGATGAATTCTAAGTTCTATACTTGATTTGGTTTAATATATGCATCTAGTTTGATTTCTTCATATGATTATCGTTTGCTTCTACTTTGATTAAAGTTTATGATTGATAAATTGATTGCTCTAGGTGGCCAACTATAGTAGTTTATTGATTGATCTATAGCTAGTAAAGGGTTAGGATATCCGTGTAATTATTGAATAATCCTTACACAAGTAGAAAACGTGAGACCTTACAGAGGGATTCTGTGGAGCAATCGCGTGTAGAACAACATTAGAAAGTGGACCTTGCGCTAAGAGTCTAACTACTAAGATTAACCTAAGTCTTAGAACTTAAAGCATTCTAGTAAGTTACACCTTGAGTGCGCTACTACTTGGTGGCTTGGATGAATAGAATCTGATATTCGAGCGCTTCGGTATCCAGTGACCAAAGGACTTTAGGGGGTAGCACTGCGCTAGTTGTTATCCCACGGTTGATGATAATCTATGATTAATGATGAATGGATGAATATATTAACTCATTGACGGTTTAGTAACGAAGAAGGATTCCTCGATCATCTCTCTCCCTATTGCCTGCAACTCAATTTCAATTGCTTTATTTACTTTGTTTACAATGTAAAACAACCCCCCCCCCCCTTTTGTGACCATTTTGACAACTAAAACTCCCTACTCTTCGTGGGAACGACCTTGACTTCCATTATATTATTTATAATTGAGTGGAAAAAAGATCACTAACTTGATTGCACACACGACACGCATCAACGCCGCCTCCTGGTCTATTGGTCGTTGGTTGGTGGTGAAGCTATTGATTTGAGGACGGTCATCGGTTGAAGAGTTAGTCCTCATCGTTGGAATCTATGGAGCAGGGAAGCAACTTAAATCTGATGTGAGCTTGACGAGGAAATTGAATATGTTTTGTATCGTCTCTCTCATCACTTCCATGTTCCTCGTGTGAATTTCTTGTACTCTAGCCAATTCTTCCAAGGAAATTGAATATGTTTCTTGTACGCAAAGGTGGCCCCACGGTGATCATGTTGACATCCTTGGGACCCCTTGAGTCTATATTTATACCCTCCGTTTAGGCTGGCGAAGATGGATTGTCACGATCGAACTACGACAGATGTGCATTGCCGCAAACCCAAATTAGGGCTTTGAATTAGTCACGCACGCGTGACTTTGGCCAAGCGGTTTGGCACGCCGTGATCCTCCTTTGGAGAGATCGATCACGTGGGGCCCATGTTGGGCTGACGGTGAACGCATGTGCACCTTCTTGACAGTCCTAAATGTGATCTAAGCCATCCAAATAAGCTGGCTAAGTTGGATGGTTGTGATCGATTTAAGACACTAGTGGAATTCCGCGACCCTGAGAAGCATCACGCTTGCCATGGTTTGAGCAATCGTTTCATTGCTCCATGGCCTCGCCGTGAGAAAACTGATCGGGTGAAGGAGAAGTAGGCCCGCCAACGTGTGCATTAGCGCTTCCCTGATCATTCATGGGATGGTCTAATCCGTCCAACCAGGCTGGCGCAGTTGGACGGTTGCGATGGCTTTAAGATTGTCCTGAACAGCCTTGCTCGTTCGAGCCTCTCCCAAAACAGCGCGGCCTCCCTACTTTGAGTTGGCGTTTGACGGCACTGGGGAGTATGGTGTGGTGTTCGACCGGCTAGGGTGTAAGTGGGCCCGCCGGCGGTCATCACAACAATTGCTTATTTTTTGCCAGGGTTTGGCTAGGCTCGTTAAATCATGCGGCCAACTTAAAGCACTAGGGTGTCGACTTCACCACCTAATGAGCTAATTCGGTTCACCTCTAATAACGTTCTCGTCCCTTGTAATGGCAAGGCTGCCATTCATCCAGGGTTTCAATGGGTAGTCTCTCATCAACTAAGGTAACTAGACAACCCCTAGTATTAGCTGTCTTGTCATAGTACAACTAATCACAGATTGGTTTTATTACTTAGATGACTAATCCTATCCTAGAATGGATATCCTAATTGCAATTAAAGTATTTTTCCATAGTACTAATTGTCTTCTCAGGGCACAATTAGTCTAAGGATCAATAATAAAAATGAAGTATGAATTGCTACACAATCAACATAGAAGTGCTCTGACTACAATGAATACTTGATAGACAATGTGAAAGTGATATGCTGAAGTGTTCAAATTATGTTTATCCTAAGCCTTAAAGCACAACAAGAGCAATTATCAGAATATGAACTACAATTAGTAACAGATCATGGGTTTCATCTCAACCCTAGAAAATAATTTAGAACATGATTAAAACAGAAAATAAACTACAAATTAAACACTAATTGAAGCACTGGCTAGCCCAGGCGTACCCTTCTACATACACAGACCACTTCAATTTATACATGCAACATAAAACCCTAACCCTAATTTCAAAAATCGAAATTAAAATTACATTAAACCTCTCACCCACGTCGCTCTGAATCGATTTGTGCCGGCTCTGCTCCATCGTCTCCGGGCTTTCCTTGCTTTGGTTTTCTCCCAATCGTGAAATAACCCTAATTCTCTCTTTTCGATCTTAGCTCCTAGGGTGAGAAGCTATGACAGAGGGAAAGATGTTTAGGAGTTGTTGGAGTGTAGTGGTGGTGTGGCTAGTGTCGGGAGGTGATGGAGATGGTCGCTTTCTGCAACTTTGGTCGGGGAAGAAGATGAAGGTGTTGCAGAGGTTTCTGTCGGGTGAAGGGAAGAAAGAGAAGAAGGAGAGGAGAAATGAGGTGAGTCGAAAGGGTATAGGGTATAGGTCGATACAGTGTTGGCAGTGCAATGGACGGACGATGGGAAGGCCTCGTGAGCGTAGGATGGAGCCGATGGAGATCCGAGCACGAGGATGGTAAGCGGTTTTGGTGTGATCTGGTGTTGAGCGGAGTATCGAACATCGATGCTAGTGGGAGCAGCGACCGTAGGATGTAGAAGATCGAAATCTCGACGGCTTGGAGTGGACGGGCTCGGATCCGGTCGCTGGTCGGGACTAGCTCAAGCCCATGTCTTGTAGATGAGTTGCTACTTGTTGGGTTGCAACCGTTTGCGCGTGGCTTTGGCTTTATGCTCCATAGATGCTCGACTCCAATTCTTCGCTCTTTGGCTCCTCAAATTCTCCGAGCTTTATTTATTACCTAAAAACACAAAATTAATTAATACAAATATTTATTCTTGAAAACAAAGAAAACACAGAATGCTGGGATAATATCGATTCCTAAGCGCAAAAGATGAGTAAAGTGCCAATAAAAAGGTGTATAAATATGCAATATTTGGCACTCATCAAATACCCCCAAACTCGAATTTTACTTGTCCTCAAGTGAAACAGGAAAATAAGAAATCCTAACTATACCACTGTCGCTGGTCTCTCGAATGCATTTAGCATATGCACTAAGCCTTTAAACCCCTAGGTGTCCCTAGTGGACGAGTTGTAGTCTCGTGAGGGTTTACCGAGGTGTACCCACAAAACCTTCTCCAACTTCAGAGTGTAAAAGAGTCTCAAGCCTCCAAGAAGCTATGAGGACATAGAGTTTTCGCATGCTAGTAATGAAGTTAGAACTATCGAAGAACGCATTCTCATCCTTAAGTCGAGCGAGAAGTAACCATACCATATGAAAGAATTCGGATTCGATTGTGATCATAAGTCTCAACTTCTGCCTCACCATTAGGGTTTTATGATAATTGCACTCAAAAAGATCGCTTTTTAGTCTCTCATGTGTGCGGCGGAATAAAGAGAGAAATCCTGCACGTTGTAGGTAAGAAGGATAACCTTCCGAAATAAAATCTGGAGACTCCACGGAGGTGTGGACAAAAAGAATCTTTTTTACGATGATCTCTAAGGAAGGAAATCAACCATTAGCAAGGGTGGGAGTACTCACTCACTTCTCACCCGATCGGCAATTAATATCACTCTCTCATAAGAAACCATAGAAACGTCTTCAATCTTCGGTCTTGGTCTTCCGTCTTTAACTATTGATGACGAACTTGAACTTCACAAAAACTTAATAATAATTTTTTTTTTTTTTTTTTTTTTTTTTTTTTTTTTTTTTTTTAACTTTGTGGTAACTAGACAAATAAAATAAACTACAACAATTTTTTTTTTTTTTTTTTTTTTTTTTTTTTTTTTGTTACAATAAAACGATAAACTCAATTTTTCACAAACTTCATTAATTCTCATCTTATTTTCTTTTCTTTGTTGCACATAAACCTTGGACTATATCAATTTTTCTTTCAATATTCGATTCTCTCTCCGGTTCTCGACGATGATGTGTTTCTATGGGTCTTGCTTGATTGAGAGAGAGAATGATGCTAACTACAAATCGGTATTTAGAAGGAGTTTTCATCTTTAGGCGTCACCCTCATGATTGACGGAATTAGCACTCAAGAGATCAAAAGTAGTGTGAAAGTGGTGCGAAGTTGGGTAGCTCACCATTCCTACCGGAATTGACGTACGGTGACACACACTCTAAAAGCTTTTCTAGAAAGTCACAAAGAGTGAAGGTGGTGACCTCGCTTGATGTAAAATGGGTAGTCTCCACTATGGGTGATCACAATTCTACTACCGAATATCTAACAAAGACTAATTCGCCCTCCCAGGTATGGTTAAATCCAACTTTAACGCTCTAATCAACTAAGAAACCCGATTGTGTTCTCGGTACTTCCAATTTCGTTATTTCTACGATTCTCTATGTAAACATAGCTAGAAGCATGCTAGTGACTTTAAAATCTCTAAAAGTTGGAGGTTTTTATTTGCAAAAAGTTTTGAATTTTTGAATTTTTGAATTTTTGAATTTTTGAATTTTTTTTTTTTTTTTTTTTTAAATGAAAATAAAAGATTAAAAAGACTAAAAACTCTAAATGCAAATGCACCCCCAAACCTAAATCAAACATTGTCCTCAATGTGTCAACAGATAGGAAAAATTTAAACAAAGTCCACATACCATGAGAACTATCTTCGAAAAGAGAAAAGGGAAGAGATTACTAGGAAATGTTTGGCGGAAGCAAGGTTTGAGCTTCATTCGTCAAGGTTAGAATCCAATATTCTCAACGGAGATCATATCGGATTAGCATAATATATGTGCAAGAAGACTCAACCGAATCAAGAAAAGAAAATTTAACAAGTCCCTCTTGGATTATATACAAAAATTCACCATAAACTAACAATCTAAAGAGTTGAGGATCAACCCAATAGAAAATATATACAAACATCAACAGCCTTACACGGATATAACAAGAGAGTGCAAGTAAGACTCCAGATGTGAAGGAGTTTCCCCAAACCTAAATTTGTGAACGGGTGTGTTTGTGAGAACAAAATCTTGCAATTTTAAAGGTACATCATGCAAAAGGTCTAACTCAAAATGAGTTTTGCTAATTCTGAGCAGACATACATATTCCAAGCGTGGCTCCTTAAGAGTGTTATACTTTGATGCAAAATAGTCCAAGATGACTTGGGAAGCACAAAGCTCTATGCCTAAGTTAGGCATTTTCAGAAAAGTTGGTTTTGCAATTTTGTGACAAACTACACCTAGATTTGGTGGAGGATTATCAATTTGTGACTGGGGGAGAGAGGTTAGGTACATCTAAGTTATTTTCATGTATAAAATCATTTGCACCGTCACACTCTTTCCTAAGGTCGAGTGGGTAAATCATGGTCTTTTTCACGGGACAATGGCACGGGTTCCACATCAATATCACATGCATGAATATCGAAGAAGCATCATTCATAGGGTTCACGTGAGAGACACTTAATGTCGCCGAACCTAAAAATTCTATTACATTTTCAAAATACACATGCTCTTCATATTCATCATCATCATCATCATAGCAAAAATCCATCTCTCCATTCAAAATTGTAGTATTTTTAGTGTACTCATCTACCTCTAGATTAGGTTCATATTCAATGTTAGTTGCATGAGTAAGACTAGAAACACTATTTTCAATCCTATCATTTTGTAACTCAATCAGTTCCTTTGAAGAATCATCTTGAGTTGTTCCATTGAAGGAGAGTCTTCACTAGTGGGTATGCATTCCTCATATGGATATTCAATGTATGGTTGTGCATGAGGTTCACTAGAGAAGGGAAATTTAGACATGTTGCTATATGGATGGTCATGCATTGCATTCATTTCAAGCCTAGCATTTAGCTCCATGAGTGTATCCATTGTTGATTGCAAACTAGGAGTTGGGGAGTATAAAATTGTTCATCTCCCCACCGTGGTGAATGATGCATGTGTGGGTTGATTATGGTCCCAATAGTCACTTCTAGACACTTCGTTCATTGGATTATCATGGTTTTCCCTAGACTGTCTAAAATCATGCAAGATATAACAAATATTCAGCCAGGTGGTCTAAGCCACCACATAAGGTGCAAGCATGCGTTTCATATTGCCTAGAAAAACTAGATTCGACCAGATTGCCTTTCTAAAGCAGATTGCCTATCTAGAGCAGATAGTCGAGCTTCTAATTGATCGAGAAGTGATGACCGGGTATGAGGAGAGTGTTCATTCTCAACCCGTGGTGGATGATACATGTGCTCATAGTGATTAGGGTATGTGAGGTCGGGGCCCCGAGAAGGCGCATAAAATTCTCTAAAATCACTATGGTATGTGGGGGTTCATCTCGTGAAGCGTGCCCGTAAGCACGCTCTCTAAGGGATTTGTTTCCATCCCCGAGATGCGAGACCAAAATCCTGACATGGTCTAGCTCTCAAATTGAACTCAAAGCCAGTGAAGTGGACTAAGTTTGGTTTATTGGGTTTTTGGTTTGTTGGGTTTCATTTGGTTTGTTGGGAAGCCTAGTAGTTGTTGGCTCAATTTGGTTGTAGGACCATAATATCGCAACGTACAGGATTTGCGAAGTTAATAAACAACGATGTCGCGAGGCAGTCGCAGAGAGCTAAAATAAACGACGCAAAGAATAACGACAGGCGAGACATAAAGAAGACGTGAGATCTCGGCGAGGGTTAAGAAGTGTCGCGAGATTGAATAGTTGTACACCGGCGACACTTCGCGAGACATTCCCGAAAATAAAGGATAGCTTAGCTGTCATCCACTATGTATTACCCTATATAAAGGGTCGAGTGAGTCCGTTTGTAAGGAGAGAGATCTTTTAGAATTGTTAGGCAAGTCATTAGAGAGAGAAAGTTTAAGAGTGTTTTACTTGCTAAGTGTAATTCTACTTTTCTTGGTAGAACTCATGAAATTAATTAATAAACATTCTCAATTATGCAACTTTCAATGGATTAATTAACCAAAATATAGTGAGGGGTGTAGTGTGGGATTTCCCGCTACTACATATGCGCTAGAAACAGTGGGACCTAATCTTGTTGGTTTAGGAAAGAAAATCGCAATTAAAGTTGTTTAGATCAAGAAAATGAGAAAGGAAACTCTCGGATCGGATGAAGCGGGGAGAAAAAGATATGGCGTATAGCACAGTGTATGAGAGTAATGGCTAACAAATTTCATGAAAATATCGAGGAAGGATACACAAACGAGATTTTGAAGGAAAGAAGATTACAGATCGAGAAATAACGTCACCTTTGAAAGATTGGGAAAAGCAAGAAATAACATTCACGGCGGAGGAAATATCAAAAGAAAACTTGGATCACATATCTCCACTTTGGTGATTGCAATAAACGTGTATAAGGAAGGAGAGAAATCGGAGAATACGATGAAAACATGGGTGATGAATGGAGTTTTAATCGATACAGTGGAGTCGGGTAAACATCATGTTCTATCACGCTTACAAAAAGATGGGATATAAAGATGAAGATATGATTTTCATGCATACAATATTCAAGGTTTTGGTAAATCCATAACAAAAGTTAAAGGGGAGATAAAAATACGTATTCCGTTAGGAGGAATTGAAACACAGGTGACATTGAGTGTGGTAGACATGGAATCACCATACAACATGTTGCTAGGAAGACCATGGGTACATGCGATAAAAGCTGTGGCGTCGACGCTTCATCAACGTATCAAATTCCCTACACCAACTGGAATCAGCCGAGATCGAGGGGACGCCGACAAAGGAAGAATATATTATCAAAATGAAGTAAAATGTTGCGAGGAACAAATAAACAAGCGAAAGAACATATCAAAATACCGCAAAAAGATGGCGAAGGCGACTAAGAAAGAAGAAGAATTCGAGTTTACATGATCAAAGCGAAAGAAGGAAAAGGAATACCTAGCGAGATCTCGGAGAAGAAATGATCCCGCGACGGAACCGAAAGGACCAACCCCTATGGGAGAACCGAAGGCCGATTACGTCGCGGGGCAGAGCAAACTAAAGAAGTGAATGTTGGAACTAAGGAAGAACCTAAGATGCTAAAAATTGGAACTAACATGGGAGCGGATGAAGAAGAAAGAACTGTTGTTCATTGCGAGATTATAAAGATATCTTCGCATGGGATATGGATGAAATGCCCGGTATAGATCCATGGTAGCTTGTCACAAGTTAGAAATTGATAAAAATGTAAAGCCATTCAAACAAAGAATTAGAAAGATAGCAACAAAAGATATCACCCTCGATAGAAGAAGAGTTGCGAAGATGTTGGACGCAGAATCATTAGACAAGCAAAATATCCCGAATGGATAGCGAATATGGTTATAGTTCCAAAGAAGAACAAAGGAATAAGGATTTGTATTGATTTTACTGATTTGAATAAAGCCTCGCCCAAAAGACAGATTTTCCATTACCGGACATTCCACAAACTAGTTGAATCGGCGGCCGGAATGAAAGAGTATCATCGCTGGACGGATACAAAGGTTACAATCAAATTCCTCTCGCCGAGGAAGACCAAGAACACACTGCTTTCTTCGCTCCAAGAGGATTATATTGTTATACTAAAATGCCGTTTGGTTTGCGAAATGCTGGAGCAACGTATCAAAGGATGGTAGAAAATGTGTTCGCAGAGTGGATACACAAAACACTAGAGGTATACGTGGATGACATCTGGTGAAAAGTAAAAAGCGTAAGATCACGTGCAAGACTTGAGAGAAATTTTTGAACAAATGAGGCGTTTTAACATCAAAGTCAATCCAGAAAAATGTACCTTCGGAGTTGCGTCAGGGAAGTTCTTGGGTTACATTATATCAAAAGAAGGGATACACGTTGACCCGGAAAAAGTAAAAGCTATTCGCGATATGCCGACACCTGCGACAGTAAAGGATGTTCAAAAACTGAATGGGTTACTAGCGTCGCTAGGAAGGTTCATTTCGCGGTCATCTGATAAATGTAAACACTTTTTTCAGTGTTTCAAAAAAGGGTCGAAATTTAAATGGACGGATGAATGTGAAAAGGCTTTACAAGGGATTAAAGAGCATTTAATGGATATATCTATTATGCGTATGCGAGAACCGGAGAGGAATTATTAATATACCTCGCGACGACATCGCATGCCTTAAGTGCAGTTTTACTGCGAGTGGACGCAGGAGTAGAAAAACCAATTTATTATATCAGCAAAACTTTTAACGTTGCTGAAAGGAATTATTCGAAGATTGAAAAGTTAATCCTGGCGTTAGTCTATGCGTCATTTAAACTTCGCATATATTTTCAAGCACACGTTATTAGAGTGGTAACGAAGGTACCAATTGAGTCAGGAATGAAGAATTCAAAAAGATCAGGAAGAGTTGAAAGATGGAACGCTCAAATAAGCCATTATAAATTCAAATATGAAATATTATCTTCAACCAAATCACAGGTTGTCGCAGACTTTCTGGCGGAATTTCCTTTGGAAGAAGAGGAAGCAGTAGATGAAATGATGGATGTAGAAGAAGAGCATGGAGATCCAAAAGATTTGTTAACTGAGCCAAACCGGTGGGAAATATTAGTGGATGGATCATCGAATGGAGAAGGTAAAGGAGTGGGAATTGTTGTAATTTCGCCAGAAGGCAATAAATTAGCTTTTGCTTTTAGATTGGAATTTGAGTCTACTAACAATGAAACGGAGTATGAAGCTATAATACATGCTTTAAGATTTGCAATAGAAATGAAATTGGAGAATGTGAGAATTACCAGTGACTCGCAATTGGCAATCCGTCAGATAACAGAGAAGTATACTACAAATGATCCATCCCTACAGAAATACAGGAAGCTTGTAGAAATGTCACAAGACAAGATACCGAAAATAAAATGGAGACACATATCAAGGAGAGATAATAGGCTCGCAGACGCTTTTGCCTTTATATCAAGTATGATGATAGACCCAACTGCGAGGAATATCAAAATACAAACGCTACTAGCGCCATCAATTAATAAAGAGGAGGGACAAGAAGCAGATATAATGATGGTGGTAGATGAAATGCAAAAGCGAGGAAGATTGGAGAGTAGAACTTCACACGTACTTAATGAAAGGCGAGGTACCAAGAAATAGATTGGAAGCACACAAGTTAAAGAGCCGGGCAACAAATTATGAATTGCGAGATGGCGTGCTTTATCGGCGTTCTTTTGATGGACCTTCGCTTCGATGTCTAACAAGGAAAGAAGGAGAAACCATATTGAAGATGCCGATAGTGGAGATGCTAGGAAATCATAGCGGCGGAAGATCTTTGGCATATAAAGCAAAGACGCAAGGATATTATTGGCCATATATGCATGAGGACGCGAGAACAATAGCAAGACGCTGCGAAGATTGTCAAAGACACGGAAGAAGATACATGCACCGTGGAGCACGGTTAAATTCTTCAAAAGTGTGTGGCCTTTTGGAAAATGGGGTTTAGATATTGTGGGACCATTTTTACCATGAACTGGACAGAGAAGATATTTAATTGTCGCAACGGATTATTTCACAAAATGGTCGAAGTGAAAGCGGTACAACACATTCGCGACAAAGATATTTTTACTTTCATATTCGAGAATATCATATGCGATTTGGGATCCCCGCACGTTGGTATCTCGATAATGGGAAACAATTCGAAGGACAAAACATAGAATTGTTACTTAATGCATTCAAAATAAAATGTGGAAAATCGACTCCACTTTGTATCCGCAAGCTAACGGTCAAAGTGAGGCAACAAATAAGACAATTGCGGATATATTGAAGAAGAAATTAGAAGGACACAATAGAGGATGGTGCGAACAAGTACCCAGTGCAGTATGGGCATACAATACAACAAGAAGAGAGGCTACTGGAATGTCACCTTTTTGCTTAACATACGGGGTTGAAGCTGTGCTTCCAACAGAGGTTGTGATCCCGACAACTAAGAAAGAAGTTTGGGAGAAAATCTTAGTGCAGAAATATTCTAATCAAATTGGATGAATTGGAAGAGAAAAGGGAGAAGGCGTTGCGACACATGGAGAATTACCAGCGAAGATTGGCTAGAGAATATAACAAGCGCGTCAAAATACGTGAATTCCAACAGGGGAGATTTGGTGCTGCGAGAAACCCCAGTATATCAACGTGAAAGTGGAGGCAAGCTGGCAAGAAAATGGGATGGACCTTATATCATCAAAGAGGTAGTCGGTACAGGGGCATATAGATTGATGGACCCAGAAGGAAGAGATGTGGGGCAAAAATTGGATAGACCATGGAATAGGTTATATCTAAAGAAATATTATCCGTGATAACGAAAGATGACAAAATGAATTAAGATGAAGTACTTCTTCGCCAGATATTTGCGACATTCAATAAAATGCAGGGAGAATCCGCGAAGAGATCGCGATAAGAATAATGAAAAGTCATGAATAGCTTAACAAAACAACAAGAGATAAGGAATGATTAAATGAATGAATCGCGAATATCTCAGACAAAATAGCAAATGATGAAGAATGATTGACTAAAAAGAATGAATGAATGGGACGAACCTTTATGGCGTACACCCTAGTTCGCGAATTATATTTCGTAAGAGGCAAATGTAAGACCTAAAGTGCGTCATATAAGGGGGTATCTCTTAACATGGCTCTGTGGAAGGTTACACCGCTCCCGAAACCCGGGTCATGCAGATTTGGGGCCCATGAAAGCCTATCCGGGGAGATACCTTGGATTCCCAACTATATATGTAGGTTATACCGGTTGGGCGACCGAGGGTCTCTTCCAAGGAGTCGGTGGATGCACAAGGCGCCGAGGTACACGGTTGAGCTGCAGTGCCCAGGATGGATGAACCTACCCCAGCCATTCTTGGCAAGTCTTGGCATGTCTTTGCACTCGCCCGAAGAAAACTCCACTTAGGGTGCGGTCTCGTAACCATAAACCATATAGGTATAAGGGATAAGAGGCTGCGAAAACAATCGGGTTGTTGTTAAGACAGGATGGGAGGAGCTAGTCTTGTATGGCCGATGTTTCGCCTCCTTGAAGGGGCAACCTGGGGAGATGATAAGGGCGACGCTCTCCATTAGGGGGTGTCAAAACAGACGCAAATGTCATGAGGCTTTGTTTTCGCAAGGAGACTTAGGCTTGTCATATTTGTGCAATGATCCCGCAGAGGCAATAATACTAACGCGAGGGTAAGGCGAGATCAATGGGTCTTTACACGAAAGTGTACGGACGTCCCGCGATTTCGTCGCACGACGGCAATGTCATGGGACTTTATGTTCGCAAGGATATCTAGGCCTGTCATATTGTCGCAACTAAAACATCCTGCGAGGCAAAAATACTTGAAAAATGATAAGACAAGATCAATGGGTCTTTACATGCAAGTGTACGGACGTCCCGCGATTTTGTCGCCATAAAAGGTGGCAGGGGAAGACCTCTAATTAGGAGGTCTAACTCGGAAGACCACACAAAATTGATAAGGCAAGGTCAATGAGCCATTGCATGAAAATGTAAAGGCGGTCTGCGATCTTGTCGCCACAAGAAGAGATAAAATAAAGACTACCAAAATGATAAAACGAGAAAAGTAGGTTTCTTCCCTCATGGAGATGCTCGCGACCTTGTCATAATACAAAATTCGACATCGCCGAAGAATACAATGAAAAGATGATGATGACTAAGTAAAAATCATTTCATCAAAATGTAAGCGAATAAGCTTTATGAGATTATAGTTATAAATAAGAAGAAGAAAATAAGAGGATTCTCCAACAAGGGATTTGATCTTTCAAAACAAAAGACAGGTTGTAGCAAGAGTTATCAAACGGTTAATTCTCTACATCAATTTTATCGTCTTCACCAATTACTTTCTCGCCACCTTCGCCACCAATGGACGTTCTTCCGAGATATTTTCAGCATCTTTATTCTCGCCAATTGGTGGATTCTCATCAGAAAGCTTTTCAGTCAGATCTTTGTTGATAACTTCAATATTAGCGACGTCTTCGCCGCTTTCATAGTCATAATCACTATCTGGAGCATCAGGAACTTCATCATCACTTATTTCCAAAGGAGCGACGTGAATAGGATCAAGAGACTTCGACAGCAAAATGTTATTCACAAGAACTTCCGCCTTTAGAGGGAACTGGCGTAGTAATGCCTTTTGACGATTCTTACTATCAATGTCCTTACAATGAGACATATAATCAAGTCTTCGCTCTGCACGGTCACGAGAACGAGCAAGATGCGAAGTGAGTAGTCCATTTTCCTTGCGAATTTTGGAATAATCAGACCTGAGGGTGGAAATAGTGGAGCGAAGCTTTCTCTCGTAACCGCATAACAAATACACAAGATCGAGAAAATTCTTATCGAACATTATCGACATTTTCGGGTAGTAAAGCATTCATGGGATAAACATATGAATTAAGCTAGTCAAATAAATTGACTACCTTCCTTTGAGAAGAAAGATGTTGAATTAACGCCGCGAAATTATTCCCTGTGCGGTCCATGACATCATCAAATGAATCTCCCACTAAACCTTTCAATCGAGAACGCAAATTCTTTTCATTGGAAACAAGTATGGAATTTTCGTTCGCCGTAGCAGAGTTGGATTTTTCTAAATTGACACATTGTTCTTGAATTGCTTCGCTTTTACACTCAAAGTTATTCTACCCTCGAATAAGTTTATCTCTCTCGGCAGATAATTACTTCGCTTGGTTTTTCAAAGAATGATTGCTTTGCTCTTGTTCTTCACATAATTTTCGACAAGCATCATACTCGTCGCGAATAGTTCGCCACCTTATTCAACAAAGAACGTTTCTTGCGAAAGAGTTCGATTCTCATCCGATAAAGTTTGCAACTCCAAATCAGATTTAGTCAAAGCATAAGAGAGGCGAGATAAATCATTACTTAACAAGTCTTGTTTCTCGCGATAAATTTAAATTTTCTTTTGACAAGTTATTTATTTGATCACCGCATAAGTGTGAAGATTATCTAAGAGATTATATTGTTCCATCCAACCATCTCTCTCAACTCGAACTTCTTCAACAATGGACTCCATCTGATATATCTCCATTATTCGTTTCTGGTTTAATGCTTGAGAATGAACAGAGAGTTTGAGTTGAAAAAAAAAAAAAAAAAAAAAAAAAAAAAAAAAAAAAAAAAAAAAAAAAAAGAGAGGGCGAGGGCATACCTTTTAATTCTTCATTCTTCTTGCGAAGGTCATCACAATCCAGCCGAGATGTTGTGAAATTTTTGATTGCACTTCGCGGGCTCATGACCTGGAGATCATTCTTCGCCTTACTAATTTCTTGAACCAAAGACGCCCGCAGACCTTATCAGACCAAGGTGCTTACTTAAAATCTCGCAAACATTGGATTTGATAAGGATCAAAGCAAGTTTTGGCATCATTCACAAGATCAGAAAGAACCTTAAAGGCCACATCTATACCCTCCAAATTTTCTCGTAGTTAGAGGAATTTGCTCTACTAAAATGAGTCATCCCTTTGTCAAAGGAATCTCATGAGAAGAGGAAGTCTTAGTGGAGAGAAGTGGTTGGAGAAATAGTAGGAACATTGATATGAGGGTGATATAGTATCATTTGTAGGGGAACGGTTGTGAGGAACTTGGTCTATGAGGAGTTGAGGCGAAAAGTGTTGTCGCGTAATGTTATTAGAAGGAAGAGGCACGAAACTATCCCGCGAAGATTTCTGCATGAGAAGAAGGTTTGAAAGAAGGAAATGGAACGCCGGGAGTAACAGACTTGGGTTGGAAAGTTTTTAGGAGTTCTATCAAGATTTCCATCATTCTCGCGAGTAACAAGTCAAGTAAGAAACAGAGGCAACAATATATTGCTCATAAAAAGAAATGTTTTTTAAATACCTTGTCACCGCAGCTTTCTTTTGTAATTATAGATTTTGTTCGGCGAAGTAGGCTTTGGCTGCAAGAGATTCTTGTTGCGAAGAAGGTTCTGATGGCGAGCCCAAAGAAAGAAAAGGGTCCTTCACGGTAAACTGGTTTTGGGTTGGTTCTTGCTAAACAACAATGGCAGTAAAAGAACTATAAAGTTAAGCATACCAAAGGTGATTTCGACAAGAAAAACTAACTTCAAAGCAATTAACCACAAGATCAAATTAGATATGGCAAGATTAACAAACCCGGGATGCCATGAGAATGACAACTGATAAGAAGTAAATGCGAAGAAGAGAAGAAGATGAAGAAGGAAAAATAAAGACAAATACTTGCGTAACGATGAAGAAGAGGAAAGCTTGCAGACGATGAGGAAGATGAAAGGGAAAAAGAGATTTCTTCACAAGGAACACTTCTATAAATAGATGAGAAAAAGGTATTACGAACGGTAACATTAAATGCTACGTAAAAGAGGCAAATATGTACACGTGTTAACCCGGTCATTACCCAAATCCAAGGAAACTTGACGAAAAGAAATTTATGCGTAATTCAAATATATGGCATATTTCCTAATAAAGTAGAAGAGATTGCGGAACCGATTATTCTCTCGTAACACATGAGGCAAGAAATGACACTTTGTACATATAGAGCTTCGGAATTTCGCAAAAGAATAGAGGCAAGTACGACTTTCAAGTCCAAGATTCTTTCGCTCGTTCCTTCATCAAGACCAAAGATTATTACAATAATAGATTTTTCCTTCAAAATCGCTTCTTCAAGCAATATTCAAGGAAAAAGAGGCAAGATGTAGGACCATAATATCGCAACGCATGTGATTTGCGAGGGTTAATAAACAACGATGTCGCGAGGCAAATCGCAGAGCTAAAATAAAACGCAAAGAATAACGATAAAGTAGACATAAAGAAGACGGAGATTCGGGCGAAGGTTAAAGTGTCGCGAGATTGAATAGTTGTACATCGGCGACACTTCGCGAGACATTCCCGAAAATAAAGGATAGCTTAGTCGTCATCCACTATTTATTACCCTTTATAAAGGGTCGAGTGAGTCTCTGTAAGGGAGAGATCTTTTAGAATTGTTAGGCAAGTCATTAGGAGAGAGAAAGTTTAAGAGTGTTTTACTTGCTAAGTGTAATTCTACTTTTCTTGGTAGAACTCATGAAATTAATTAATAAACATTCTCAATTATGCAACTTTCAATGGATTAATTAACCAAAATATAGTGAGGGGTGTAGTGTGGGATTTCCTGCTACTACATTGGTTTTGATGGGCTTAGTTTGGTTGCAGCCCAAAGTGTTTGCAAAACTTAATGGGAGTGGGCTGAAATTTTTGGTTTTGAGAAGCCCAGAAGGTGAAACCGCACGCCCCGTAAGTATGCACGCCCAAATGGCTGAAGTGGGCTCTGCCCTTGTGTAGCCTAAGTTAAGGGGTTCAAGGAGCTCACCGGTGTGGGTCAGCTATAAATGCCCGATTCAACTCGGTAAATCGCGAGTTAGGATTGACAATGGTCTTGGGGAGGCAACTCAACCCCACGGGCCGGGCTTGACTCAAAGGAATGCGCAAACCGCTCACTCACTCGCCTTAGTCGACTTTTACTCACCGAGTCAAAGTTTCCTATTCAGCCCTCACGATTAGTGCAGGTATGTGGAGCCTGATTGATGGTGCAAGCCTGCATGTATGTGCAAGCCTGCATTGATGGTGCCGGGTTCGCTTAGATAGCATGCTATGTTTATTGGGCTGGGCTATATGTGCAAGCCTGTGGGGTTTAGCTTACATGTACCAGCTTTTGTGACACCCTCAAGCATTGGTCAAGGCAAATTGCTGTGCCACGCGAGCAAGTTTGGTAAAGTTCGCTTGTGCAGAGTTGGCAACTCCACCCGGGCCGTGTGCACAACTGCAATGCACAGACCATGTGCCCAAGCACAAGGTTATGTGCTCGCTACGTGCCAAGTTGCAACAAAGCTCCACAAAATTTGGGGTCAATGCACAGTTAATGCTCGTGGCTTGGCTCAACAGGTCAACATGGTTCACACAAGATGCACACCGAAATAGCCGTGGGCTAGCCCGGCTACCTCAAACAAACAATTAGTTCAACAGGTTTGGCAGAACAGGCACAAACAAAGCTCAACAGCATTACACGACTTCCAGTGCCTAAACAAGACAAAGTTACCCAAAATACTGTATCCTCAATCCCCACAAAGAAGAATATGGATTGGAGCACAACAGTGGTCCTCACAAATGGCTTTATCAAAGAATCACTCAAGGCCAACAACGTTGAGTTGTCGCCAACCATCCTAGCTCAAGTGATCTAAGGGCTTCTAGATATGCCTGTGGTCAAGGTAACCTTCCTCACTACAATGAGATTATCGCCTCAAGTATAACTTGTTCAATGTGTCACCAACCCAACAGACTAATTGGACAAAGAAGTCCGGTCGGGCTAAGGAGTTTTGGCACGTACACACATGGCACATAATCAATTACTAACCTCGCATTCTCGCGCCTAGCCTCGTCTTTCTCCCTTTTGGCAAGCACCTCGCATTCGCGCCTAGCCTCGTCTTTTCCCTTTGGCAAGCACCGTTGTTTCAACAAACAATTCTAGTTCCCAATTTTTCACGCTTAAAGCAACAAAGTACTAATGTTAAGGCGTAAGTAGCTGGTGTTCTCGATTCTCAGCCCACAAAAGATGAGCATGCACAGTATGTGTTTGCCGTGGCCTACAACTTGGGTTTCTAAGCTGTGGCTTACAACACAGATTCAGGGCTTGCACAGGGGGAAAAGAATTACAGTTGGGTGACTCAAATAAGCCAATGTTTTGTGACTACGACTAACCCACTCTACAACTTGCAGCTTCAATTGATGCATTGTGGTTGGTTGAGAGTTTATGCAGTGGCAATGATGCGTAATCGTTAACAATAAAGAGTGCATGAAAAATAATTATGGCTAAGTTATCATGCTTATAATAGCCTAAGTGAAAGAAAACAACTAAGTTATGCTAAGATGCAATGCAAAGAAAAAGAAAACTAGATGCAATGGTAAAGCAAGCTAAGTTACTCTAAAAGAAATAACACAAGGTGAATATATACAAGGTGGGAGGAAACTCAGTTAAGCGAGCCAATGAATACAGGGCACGCGCCAAGTCCCCGGCAACGGCGCCAAAAACTTGGTAGGCCTCTAAAGTGTATGAATTTATGACCTACGTGTAATACCGCAAGTGCACGGCGTCTATTGGAGACGCGGCAAGTACGGGTCGATCCCACAAGGACTAGGGTGTGCTTGATTGATCAAGGCTTGGCTTAAACTGAATTTCTAGCAAATAAGTGACACAATTGTAAGTTATGAGATTGTTGCTGCCGAAACGGCTGAGGTTGTGGTAGTGACAGTGAACTAAGGAAAGGAAGGTTGTAAAGCACTAGGGTGTCGACTTCACCACCTAATCTGAGCTAATCTGAATCACCTCTAATAACGTCATTCCTTGTAAATGGCAAGGCCGCCATTCATCCAGTGGGTTTCAATGGGTAGTCTCTCATCAACTAAGGTAACTAGACAACCCCTATTAGCTGCCTTGTCATAGTACAACCAATCACTTTATTGGTTTTATTACTTAGATGACTAATCCTATCCTAATGGATATCCTAATTGCAATTAAAGTATTTTTTCCATAGTACTAATTGTCTTCTCAGGGCACAATTAGTCTAAGGATCAATAATAAAATGAAGTATGAATTGCTACACAATCAACATAGAAGTGCTCGACTACAATGAATACTTGATAGACAATGAAAGTGATATGTCAAGTGTTCAAATTATGTTTATCCTAAGCCTTAAAGCACAACAAGAGCAATTATCGAATATGAACTACAATTAGTAAATGATCATGGGTTTCATCTCAACCCTAGAAAATAATTTAGAACATGATTAAAATTAAAATAAACTACAAATTAAACACTAATCAAGCTAATGCCAGCCTTGCATACCCTTCTACATACACGTACTCACTTCAATTTATACATGCAACATAAAACCCTAACCCTAATTTCAAAAAATCGAAATTAAAATTACATTAAACCTCTCACCCACGTCGCCCGAATCGTTGTCCGCTTCCGCTCCATCGTCTCGGGCTTTCCTTGCTTTGGTTTTCTCCCAATCGTGAAATAACCCTAATCCTCTTTTCTCGATCTTAGCTCCTAGGGTGAGAAGTTATGAGAGAGGAAAGATATTTAGGAGTTGTGGAGTGTAGTGGTGGTGTGGCTAGTGTCGGGAGGTGATGGAGATGGCTGCTCCAACTTTGGTCTGGGGAAGAAGATGAAGGTGCTGCAGAGGTTTCGTTGGTGAAGGGAAGAAAGAGAAGAAGGAGAGGAGAAATGAGGTGAGTCGAAAGGGTATAGGGTATAGGTCGATACAAGAGTTGAGCAGTACATCGACTGACGATGGGAAGGCCTCAACGAGCGTAGATGGAGCCGATGGAGACCGAACGGCCGAGGATGGTAAGCGGTTTTGGTGTGATCCGTGTTGAGCGGAGTATCGAACATCGATGCTAGTGGGAGCAGCACCGTAGGATGTAGAAGATCGAAATCTCGACGGCTTGGAGTGGACGGGCTCGGATCCGGTCGCGGTCTGGACTAGCTCAAGCCCATGTCTTGTAGATGAGTTGCTACTTGTTGGGTTGTAACCTGCGCGCGCGGCTTTGGCTTTATGCTCCATAGATGCTCGACTCCAATTCTTCGCCTTGGCTCCCTCAAATTTCTCCGAGCTTTATTTATTACCTAAAACACAAAATTAATTAATACAAATATTTATTCTTGAAAACAAAGAAAACACAGAATCTGGGATAATATCTGATTCCTAAGCGCAAAAGATGAGTAAAGTGCCAATAAAAAGGTGTATAAATATGCAATATTTGGCACTCATCACCAACT
>JAJJWW010001304.1:0-23971 GCA_023531295.1 Papaver armeniacum
AGACACGCAAGGCAAGCGTGGGCTATAAGCTACCTAAAACCACAACAGTGTAACCTAAAACCACGCAAGGTAAGTCACGCCAAGTACAAACCAAATTGGCGTGTCAAAACCCCTATGGACACGCCAATTTGGCGTGGCAAAAGGTCTGTTGTACTGAGTGAGATAGAGCAATCGTAGATCGTGCAGGGAATTGAGAGTGAATGTCACGGCGAGAATTAATCTGTGCAGTAAAAGATATTAGCAGGTTAAAGCATCCATCATTCCGAATGGCGCATATCGGGAGTCACAATGTTGTTTACGACCAAGGCGTTAGTGTTCTAAATCTCGAAGAACCGCCTGAATCTATGGTCTCTCCACATAATCAGGAAGTGGGGAGTGTCACCCACGTCCCGAAGGCATCTTGAGAACAACTATTCTTTATGTGGAGGTGGGTCTCTCTCTGTGATCGAAACCGATGAGTATCACCGACGTCTTCAAGGCGTTAAGCTCTCAATACGGAGAACCGCCCAATACGTTATTTTGCATGTAGGTCACGACGCAATTCCATGGATCGAACGATCGGCTAGTGGAGGCTTTTAAAACATATTCATCATGGCTTCGTAAAATATGAATCGTTGCATGCCCGATCGTATCAAAACATGCCTCATGATTTTACGGTTTTGCCCTTTGTTGAAAATATACCATCAACACCGGGGGTCCCGAGTTGGGCCGGTTGGTGAAGGAATGACGATTAAATGCCCTATTTCATCATTTATTCAAATAGTGCTCGATTGAGCATTAGGTGATAAAACCTAATTATGAAAAGTGAGGGACCGACCAGAGGGTGTGAAACCGGCCCTTGATGGTCGTGGTACAACCGATGGGCGTTTGCACAAATTCCGAGTTGGTTGTGGAAAAGTTTGGACCCAATAGAGCAATTGCGAAATTATCAAAATTAAGAAAACGCGTGGGACCGACTTGTTGCAAGCCTTAGAGCCGCCCTTTGTCCGGTCAAGGGAGCACATGCACGATGTCTATAATGCCCGTGTCTCGATCCCGAGAGTTTTGGGATTTTTTGATGTGCGTTTGAGCAATATCTTGGATTTTCGGAAGAGTTCGGTCTTCAATTTAAATTCTCGATTTTGCTCGAATGAGCAAGTATGCCCGTTTGATAAATATTTCGTGAATATTAAAATAATAATATTTTTAATATATTTTCGTTATAGCCTAGTCGGTCATGTGACCATGTTGACTTTTGGATTTTTCATGGTTTGAGCAATATTTGAGGAAAACATGGAGAAACCATGATTTTTGCCTTTGAAACCGGGGAAGTTTCACAAGATTAGAAAAATAAAATTTATGAAAGATTAGGAATTGCAAGGTGTGGACCGGCCATGGCTAGGGCACGGCCTACGGCTAATTCCGGTCCCGCATCACCTTTCCTATTTTATATTATTATTTTTCATGAAACCACGAAAATATGGAGAAACCATGAAAATATGGAGAAACCACCAGGTTTTGCTCAAACAAGGAAAGTTGTTAGAATGGAGGAGTCTTCATGAGTTCATGAAAATAACAAAAATAAGGAAAATAATGGAGGAAGCATGGGACCGGCCCACGGTTAAGGAGCAGCCGACGGGTGGGCCCGGCCACGGGCGCTTCTCCCATTTTAATGTTATTATTTTCTCTATCCTATTTTTATGCAGATTCCTCATTTGTCCATATTTTCATGCTTGTTCGTGCATTTGGGTGCTCGTTAAAGTACATCATTATCGAATACACTTGCACCATTTTATGGGGCTTACTCGATGGTAGTCCGTGCCCGATTGTTGAGTATTTATTACTAATTTATGAAATTCATGGAGAATGATTCATGAACCGAGTAATAAAAGTGAGTAGTTGTTTATTATCAATCCATAGGATCAAATGTGATTCACCCCCGAATTCAGGAATAATAAAACGAGCATTACCATTCCATGGGATCGTGGATTCGACCACAGAATAGAGTAATAAGATTATTACCATTCCATGAGATCAGTGATGATTCCGATCATGAAATCTGAGTAATAAGATTATCCATTACCATTCCATGAGATCAGTAGTGGATTCGATCATGAAATCGGAGTAATGAGATAAAGTAGATATCTTTTAGGAATTCGATGGTGAATGTCATGGTAGAATTAATTTATTACGTAAGGATATTAGCCGATTAGCGTCATACCGTTGCTTGAAAGGTGCATAGTCAGATCACATCGAGTGTTGCCGAAGTCCCAAGGTGTTATTGCTCTCAATCTTAGGAGAACCGCCTAATCGCTCTTCTATGTAGGGGGTCTCTCTCATGTAGTCACCGTGAAACAGTGAGTATCACCGACGCCCCGAAGGCATTAGTGCTCTCAATCTTTTCGAAAACCGCCCATTATGTTATACATAGAGGGCGTGATGAAATGCGAGGTATCGAACGCTCAGCTAGTGGAGGCCTTTCTTTCAAAACAAATTCACCATGGATCGTAAAATATGAATCGTCACATGCCTCGAAAAGCCGTGTCAAAACATGCGGTATCATGATTTTATGATTTTAACCTTTGTTGAAAATCCACCATCTACACCTACTACCAATTAACTTTGGGTGGACCTGTAGTTGAACCCTAATCAATCTCATACTAATTCAAGGTACGGTTGCGTTCCTTAAGTCCTCGATCCCGCAGATACTACGCACTTGATTCCCTTAGCCGATCTCACCACAACTAAGAGTTGCTACGACCCAAAGTCGAAGACTTGATAAACAAGTCCTGCCCATCACATTTAAAAGTCTATAGGATTGAATGAATTTGTCTCTCTTTAAATACCCAAGAGTTTTTGTTCCGTCTTTTGATAAATCAAGGTGAACAGAACCAATTGATAAACCGGTCTTATATTCCGGAAGAACGGCTTAGTATTATCCATCACCTCACAGCCAATCTAAATCGTATGATGGCGAAACTAGATATTGGGAATCACAAACGATGAGACGAAGATGTTTGTGATTTCTTTTATCTTGCCTATCGGAGAATGCAATCTCGAGTCAATTATTTCAATTGTACTCAATACGATAGAATCGGGCAAGATCAACACGCAACTACAAAGAAAATAGTTGGGTCTCAAGCTTCACAATCCCAATGAAGTCTTTGAAGTCGTTTAACCTACGGGGTCTCGATTAAAAACCTAAGTTTAAAGGAGAATCGACTCAAGTACACGGATACGCATACTTTGACAAGCTCATCAACCATTTAGTACACAAACAAGTATGTATACATTTGGTTCCGGGTTTTGGACTTATACACAAATGTGCGAACACACTATATGCTTATATCCAAAGATGGTTACCCTGATTCTAAGCTCTTTATTTCAATCATTGAAACATTCTTAGAGGATGACAATAGCCAAGCACACACTATTAGCATCAAAGTAATTTTTCAAGATCTTGAAATAATCATTATCAAAACATTCCAAGTCTACACCAAATGATTGTATCACACAAACCATGTAAGATGTTACTCGGCAATTTTCTCATGATATAAGATGAACTTGAGTCAAGCGAAAGCTTGCCAACACATATTTCGAGAAATATGTAAGCGAGATAAACTCACGAAATCTCAAATATGTATATAGAAAAACTATATCGTGTCAGAGCTTATGTCTCAATATACGAGACAGAGTAGAAATAGACTTTCAAGTGATAGATGAGTTAAAGTCTCCACATACCTTTTTGTCGATGAAGTTCCATAAGCTCCCTTGATAGTTCTTCGTCTTCAAATGATGAACGCGTGAAAACAAAGCTCAACTACACAATCTATGCCCTAGTCCAAACATCTATAAATAAGCTAGAAATCAAGACTATAGTTTTGATAAGTAACATTGACAAACATACTTGAGATAGCAACGCATGCGAAGTTCGAGCAGGTGCTCTGGTAATTTGTGTATGCTTTACTTACGACTATAAACGTTTCATACTTGAGTCCACAAGTATGGTACAGAAGCTCATGGAAGACTAAAGGTCTACCTTCACGAGTCAAAATGGAATTGTGGCAGTGCAACATGCTATCCATGAGTACACTAATAATGATATCAACAAGATAAGTAAGCAACTCAGAAAGAAGTAGGTACAAGTTCAAGGAGTTCAAGGAGGATGATTGGTTGCTTTTTGGTATAAATTTCAACGTCTCGTATTGGGCAATATGTTTCATGATGAAACATCTCAAGTTGTATCAAAAGTATGACGGCTTCGAGCACTCCTTGTAAGTGTAGGATAATGAAGGCTATAGGACTTCCATGTCGTCATATGCTTGGTAGGTATAAAACTCCGATTCGATTGAAGATATTGATCCTTATCGAAGCAACTATCTTTCATCAGGCTCAAGAGAAGATCCGGTGAAGATTTTGCGACATGGAACTTGGGAGAATAATCCTCGACAAGTAACCCCACATTGAATAGGTTGGACAAACATGAAAAGACGAGGGTACCCAAATACACCCTGATATTTAAATTATCCACCTATAAGTACTCTTACCGAAAGTGATTGTCTATGGACAAGGTCGAGACAATACTACAAATCGGTATTCACACTTTGTGTGATCGTCTATGGAATGTAGGGATCCGGACAATATAAAATCAAAGTGTGATTACTTTTAATGGGTTAGGACTTAACCAAACTCTATAGGATCACTATCAAGTAATACGGAGTTAACGTTTGTGTATTTTACTTTTAATTATAATAAACAATTATAATTGCGGAAATAGAAAAGTAAAATACACAGCAAGATTTAGTTAACGAGGAAATCAAATGCAGAAAAACCCCGGGACCTAATCCAGAATTAAATACTCTCAGAATTAAGCCGCTATACAAAATCTAAACCAACTTCATATAGTTGAGACCAAGAAACTAAACCTAGTTCACTTAGTTTCTTCAGTATCCATGCGCTCCGACATTCAATAAGTGCACGCACTAGAACAATTCCTTTCGGGATCGTATTCCAACAAGAAAGGAACAACAAATTTGTTTGGTAACAACTCTCGATTCTTTCATATGAAGATATCTCAAGTCATATGCAAAGACTCTTCGTTTAACAAATAAACTCTTTGCCTGGTCAGATCAATCTATCCAACAACTAATCAAGTAGAAGAGTTTAGATTTGCAATCAATCAATATAGAATCAAATAAGAAATTATAAGGTGATGCTGATCTTACACAACTAATCCAATTAATTAATCTGATTCTAGTTGGATTGGCGATCAAGGTTTGTAGGCACTGAAAGATATAAACCAAATCGAAATCTTATTTGCCTTCAAATCTTCTTTAATCTTCAATAAACACCTGCACAACACCACTTGAATCTCTTTGTGATCAATCACGCATTTAAGGCAGATGCCGTTAACAATGGATTATCATAAGATGTCATTAGATCTACAAACAAGTTCTAAAGATCCCGTCGACATCGATCTAGTTTGAGTGAATCTTATATCGTAAGAGAATATTCTCAAGAATAAACAAACTAGGTGCAATCAAAGTTCAACAACCGTTAGTCAATCATATCAATCGAAAACTAAAATAAACGCAATTATTTTTCCACAAATGGTACTCGTAGGGTCTTGATCCCACGGAAGTCTTCAAATGAGCGCTCGTAAGAGATTAGCCTAATTAGGTTTTTCCTCTCTGGATAGATGCTCCACCGTAAAACAACAAAAAGATGAAATTTGCCGGCTCTTAGGATGGTTTGCTAGAAATGCAAACTGGGGTATTTATAGACCGGTAGATGTTTTGACACCAAGGAATTTCAAACCGAATATTCTCAAGATATGCAATAAATGCCCAAAATCGGTTTTCATAATTCCCCGAAATGCTTTGTCCAATATTTCCGAAATCTCACTAGAAAATCTCCAATTAGTAAATGCACATTACTAACTTTTTTTTCTCTAGAGATATGCATTTAATTAATGGTAATTAAAGCATATAAACTAACAACCTTAATTAAAAGATTCTTAATTTATTTTGATAGGGATCTCCTTGAGTAATTAATGAATATCTTTGAATAATAATAAAAGAGTTATTGATCATGTTCAAAGTATGTTGATATCTTTACTTTGTAAATCCTCTTTCATATTTACAATCTAGGAATCGATTATACCATACTTCCAAACAAGTTTAGAATTGGTTCATCTCGTATTCTGAAGACAACTATGTGATTCATCAAATATCAAATCACTAATCATGGATTTACGCTTTACCAAACACAAGGATCTGCTCTACCTTAATATGGTTACTCGGGACCTTACATGATCACAGGATCGATTACATCAACTACCAGACCTAGGTTACCATATACTCATGGTATTACTTGTGATCGGTTGCTAAGTCACTAGGATCAGTTTACACCAATTACCAGGATCTACACCAATTACTAGGACCTGTTACACCAATTACAAGGATCGATTCAGAACTCTTTGCGATCGGTCACACCAATTACTAGGATCGGTCACACCAATTACAAATATCGATCATACCATCTAGGGTGATTACTTAGGATCAGATTTACACTAATAAAAAGTCATACCAAATCATAATTAGAACCTTGTGACTAGTTATGCCAAGATGCATAACAAGTTATGATCGGTTCTACTAACTCACACATATTGGTAATCCAAAGATATGCAATGAATAACAATACCAATAAGCCTAGCGATTTCCTTTCGATTCATTAAACAAGTTCATGAATGTACTTCTTTTAAACAAATGTAAACATTGTTTCCTAGAACGAAATCTTCACCTTTACCCATACACATAATCATAATAGCATTCATACGATTATATCGATGTCATATATACTTAAGTTCAAAAGATAAACGTTATACTTTGTATCCTAATTCCTTAACACTATGATCATGTGATCATGTCTTACTACTAGAGTATAATCATTCAGAGTCTTAGCTTATGTTTTTAATATACGACTTGAAAGCTACGTTAGGAATGAAATTGTTCAAGTCAAATATTACTAACCTCTAGAGGAAGGATGATGTCGTCGTTGTAGCTTGTTACTTCTTCACATTCTTCAAGTCTTCTAGTAATACTTGTATGTCTCATAATCCTAGGACTTCTAGTCTAACCTATAGGAAGTTGTCTCTAGTTACATAATCAAGCGACTTTTAAATGAGTTTTGATTCACTAAACTATGACAACCAAACTTGACATACCAACGCTTGAGTGGGTTCAACCTAGCTATGCTCTAACAAAACAAACTATGAAGCACAAGTTGATGCCGATTGTTCACCCTTTTATGGAAGAACAACAAGAACCCTTGAAACAAGATACGGCAATGCAGAACCCACCTACCACAAAGACAAGGGCTAATAAAAGGGAACAAATTAAAGAGTATTTGAGTACAATATGTGATCCATCCGGACATGATTATACATAGGCGGAATACAAAGAGGATCCGGCTAAAAAGAAAAGAGGTCGTCCGAGGAAAGAAACACCAATAGTTTCAAACTTGAATCCAAATAGCACCCCACCTCTTGAGAGTCAAGCAAGTGTGGAAGATGTTGTAAAGAAAAAGGGGTGGCCGAGGAAGGAAACACCCACACCAATAGAAAAATCCATGGAGCCAAATATTACACCTATTGAGAGTCAAGCAAGTCAAGGAGATGTATTGAAGAAAAGAGGTCGTCCGAGGAAGGTAGTAAAACCGGTATTGAATAGTATCACGTACAACTCCCTCAAATTATTCGAGAGTTCGTTATTGGTACCGACGATGTCCCAAAGGATGAAAATTATGGGTTTCATGTTGTCTCCCAACTATTGGGACACCTAGGTGGAGCGGTTGAGGAGAATCTCACCCAATGTCAATACACAAGAAAGAAGATGACTGCCCGACTAGAAAAGGACAAGGAGTTTTATATCTCAATGATGCTAGAAGGTTCGATGGAGGACAAAGAAGCGACTTTAAAGAATTGTTTACTAGTGTTAAAGGACCGGAGGGAAATGCACCGATCAAATGGGAGCATTGGATGAGAATGCCGGAGTGTGGCCATCTATTGGCGGATACGTGGTCATGCGTAGCACATTTTTTTTAGTGAGATGTTGTGTAGCATTTAGACGAAACATGCGGTTTGTGTGGAACATCTAGTATAGAAGAATTGTTATGGATTTGGTGGATACCAATCATTTTATTGGTCTACAACTCAACAAGGAATGTTCATTACCTCCTCTTTGTAGGTTTAGTTTTTGGGAAAAGTTCATAAACAACAAGAGCAAGGAATGGGTGAAAATTTATGAGGACAATATGCACCTTTGGAATGCTTTAGATGAGTCTAACAAAGGTCTCATAGATTTGACTCAAGGAGGTTTAATAGATTTGAACTTCGGAGAAAATAAGGTCTCCAAAGTACATTACTCCTTCCAATAAATGAATTCGTGTTTTGTGTAATGTACTTTGGAGTACTACAAATGAATGAAATGAAATGGATGTGGTTTTTTTTTTGGTGTTTAATCCTTCGATTTATATACGTTGGCATTGTTTTTATTTTCTAAACCAGCCCGACTTAAGCGTTTTATTGTATCGTCGGCATTGTAATTATTATGTTGACCTTGAGCTCTTATAATTAGTTTGAATTTTTCCCGAAAGGGGTCGCAGGTTAGATTTTTTCAAGATTGCCGATTGCATATGCCCGATGTGAAGTTGAAAAAGAAAGCTCGGGAACGGCTTGGGCATGGTCGTGGTCCTCCTACAATGCCGACTAATTGTTAGTCGGCAGATGTTGAAGAATAAAACCTTTACAACTAAAAGGGACAAAAATGCTATTGTTCCTTGATGTTCTTCATACTATAGTCGTCCTGGTCGTGGTCCTCCTACAATGCCGACTAATTGTAAGTCGGCAAGGTTGAAGAAGACAACCTTGCCGACCAAAAGGTTTAAAATTGTTATTGTTCTGTTTGTTCTCCACATTATAGTCGGCATTAGTATATAAATACATTGCCGACTGTACTTTCGTCGGCACGATTATTATTTTGTTCACTGCCGACTGTTCTGCTGTCGGCATTCTTAGAATTTTTTATAATGCCGACCAAAATGAAATTAAATAACTTATAGTAATATGTATCAACCTTGACGACTATGAAGAAGTCTTCATTTTATATAAACTAAAACATGACTACTGTAACATTCTTAGTACATTGAGATGCACTCAACACTTAATTAGAGCATACAAACCTTAAAAACTTAACGCTAACACATTTGGGACATGGATAGTATCTTTTCCGATTTACACAATTTTTAGGAGAGGTAATTAGCTTCATCTTACCGTCGCAACATGGATCTGTGCATGTTAGAAGTTTGATTTTAGCAACTTCATCTTCATACTGAGCTAGGCGCTCATCTATCCAATAAAACCCACAAAGAGGTGCATTTTGAAGCACACGAGTTGATATACATCTCCTACCTAGCTTTTCATAAGAAATAAGAACCCCTTACAACCATCAATGGTGCATTTGATTCTTTCAAAGGGACAATCATTTGCAAAATGACCACTTAGTGTACAAAGACTACAAATAATTGGTTGTGTTGCACTTGAAACTATTCGTTCTTTATGCATGGTTGAATATGAAGTTGAAATTGCTTTTATAATAACAACACACTTAATGTCTTGATTTTGAAAATTCTAGTCGTTAAGCATTCAATGGGTTGTACTTTGTACTTAAAAGTAATATTTTTATACTACTAACATTAACATTTTATAGTAAGTCGGCAAGGTCTAGCATTTCAAACTATGCCGACACCTATCGTTGACAAAGACTGAATGTAAAACCCGAGATGGTCGGCAAGGTCGAAAGCATTTCAAACCATGCCGACTTACTAAAACTCTAATATTGTTTAAACCTATAGAAAAACGAATAATTTTCTAAAGCAAGTGAAACTCGAAAATTAACATAAGTTTAAGAGTTACTTATAAGTTTAAAACCACAATCTAAGAGTTCAAAACATATTATTGGAAACATAATAACGCAAAAATATCAAACAAAGTTTCATGGATCCTTCTAATTGTTGTTATCTTCCTCCACATCACTAGCTTTTTCACCAAAGATCGCCTTTTGCTTTTCCCTTTATTGGACCTATGTAGTCACCGGCCTCATTGTAATAGGGGTTCACCTTAAAAGTCGATGCCTTGAAAAAAGTTCTTGGATCAAGCTCTTCTTCTTCCTCGATGATGTGCATTCAACATAGTTGAGGGGATTGCTAGGACTGTTCATAAACCTTTAGATATTCTTCGGATCTTTCTTACCCATCAAGTAACTTTCTTACGGGGGAAATTATCTTCACTTTCATCGCCAGATTTTCTAAAGAAGGATGAAGCTTGTCAATCCAATCTAGTAGCTCTCGCTGCATTGTTAGGACAATGGATATCTTTTTATGTTTTCCTCTCGGGAACCTAAGCAATACACAAATAAAAGATATGAAAATTTTACACATTGAAACATGGTTCGGTCACCTAGTCTAATGGTCGATAATCTAAACAATGTTGACTAATACTTAGTCGAGCATGGTTGTATTCATCTACAATGCCGACTAATACACAGTTAGCATGGTCCTATTCATATAAGATGCCGACTATTAACAAAATTGAACTCAGGAAAAGCAAGTTTCTGTAACATAAAGTCGTGATGGTATAAGTCTAAGAAGATGACGACTAGATAAAAGTCGACAAGGTTGGTTATTGATTACCATGTCGCCCGGTTAATGTTTTGGCAATCACCATGGCAATTATGAAAAGTCGGCATGTTATTCATGTTAAGACCCATCGCCGACTACAACTTACATCCTAAGGACTAAGGCATCTTATTTTTTTTAAAACCCCGTCGACTAAAGACCCCGAAAATCATCATTTTCGATTTCTAATCTAATATAACAATCAAAACACACAACACAATAATGGGTTTGAGTTTAGACATCACTTGATCTTCTTTTCGTCTAGGTGGAGGGTTCTTTTCAACATTCTCGGGGATTGCATTCTCGGGTTTGGCGATGTCACTAGTTCCAACTTTTCCCTAAGCTTTTCCTTCGATTTGGATCTTTTGATATTACCATTTGAATCTTTATTGCCGTTTGATAGTTTAGAATTAATCATTTTTATGGAAAATCAAAGTTGACGATTTGCGAGAGTTGCGAGAGGTTAATGGAAGATGAAGGAGGAAGAAAAGATTAAGAGTTGGTTTAGTTTTTAATTTCAAGGTTAACCGATTAAAATAGGATTTAGTTTTTAAGTTTAATTAGTTCAAGGGTATTAAAGTAAAATCACCCATTTTAACCACCCCTTAGCAAGGGCACTAGGTCCATTTAAATCCGAGTATACCCCAATTAATCTAGGTATACCCCAATCGCTGATTAACCTTTTGACCCGTTGACCACCTAACTTATCATTTTATCCAATCTAATGGATTAATTCAATATTTTAAGTTGCGTGTGTGACTATGTCTCTAGGTGTCATGAGATGGTAATTTGTATGGTTTTAATTAATTGTTATTGTATATATATCTTCATAGTATGTGGGTTCTTTAGTTCAGAAGAGTAAGTGCCAGAGATAGGGTTTGTGAGTGTCGCCAGAACTTAAGAGAGTATGTAGTATTAGCGACGGCTGGTAGTGGTGATGCATGAAGACGATGATGTTGTACGCAGGGTGGAAGTTGGAGGAGTTTAGTAGAATTTCATATCAGATATAATTAGGTAATTATGATTCTCAATGTCTTCTCTAGGTAGACAATAATTATGAGATTAGACTGGTTGATAAATGGATTAGCGATGAAGTTTCATCTGTGTAATTTAGAAAGTAAGTTGGGCAATTTCATGTACTAGTAATTTACTTAGCAGAAAACTAGAAATTAAGAACTTCACAATGATAATTAACATCCATAAGATGGATTACCAGCTGACACCCATATAAGTTCGTGAGCTATATTTAATAACATATATATTAGTAAGCGTATATAAAGTCCATAGAAGCTATATTTACCATCCATTAGTAATCCATATTAAGATTGTCCATCTTACGAAACATATGGAAAAAAATTAAGGATATATGTCATTATTATCTAATTAATGTATATGGATGTTAATTAAGCTTGTACGGAGCAAACTTGAAATTATAGTTCTGAGCAAGTTGTCTGGTAGGCCTCGAAAGTGTATGTAAATTTGACCTACGTGTAATACCGCAAGTGCACGGCGTCTATCGGAGACGCGGCAAGTACGGGTCGATCCCACAAGGACTGTGTGTGCTTTGTGTGTGATCTAAGGCTTCTTCAATGCGATTCGAGTAAGTAACAAAGTGAAGATATATTTTGTGCCGATCGGCTGATTTTTAACCAAGTGAACCTAAACTAAGGTAAACATGAGATAAAGGGTGATACTAGGGCCGTGAAAATCCACCACTAACCTCTATTGTGCTTTCAACTAAGTTAAATGTCTTGTTCCTATAGTAGCTAAGGGCAGTGTGTCAATTCTCGCCACTTAACTAAGGAGTTTCACCTTGTAAACCTTCAAATACCAGCTAAATTGCTAACCCAGAGTACTTGGTTGTCGATGAAGCACAACCGGTCAAGAGAGTTAGTATTTTTAACAAAACAAGAGTCGAAACACACTCAACTCGGTTTAAACCTAACTACAATGCATCCATGGCGTTGGCATGCACTTTGTGGAGAGAAAGGGTTGAGGGGTTTAAATTTGAAGCTATCTAATAACATTAATTACTCAAGAACAATTTAACAGAGTTTAAACCCAAATTGGAATTAGGGTTTCATTGAAACCCTAGCACTTAAATTAAAACATAATAAAATTAACAAAGAACACAGAATTAAACCTAATTGACTGCACTGGCTAATCCAGGCGTAGTTTCTACATCCATAGAACACTCCTATTTATACATGCAAAGTTTCCCCCAAAATACCTAACCCTAATTCAATTAAAATAAAAATTAAATGCAAATACATCAAACCCATACTACGAATCCGCGTTTCTCTTGTCTAATCGCCTGAGACGCCATGCATGGTTGTTGAGAAACCTAGCTTTAGTTATCTCTTACATAGCCTACAGGATTATGAGAGAGACTCGCAAAGACAACTAGAACCAGGGCTGCGTGAGGTGGGTCGGTCGATGGAGTTGTTGGTGAGATAGGGTGATGGTGAAGGTGGCTGTGACAGGGGAAGGGAAGGAGAGGAGCAGAGCTCTCTCTGCAATTGATGGAGACGGGAGAGAAGAGAAGAAAGAGAGAGTGAAAGAAGAGAATGAGGTGGTCGATTAAGGTATAGGGAGTTGGGTCTTCGTTGTGAGCGGCACAGACACGGACGATGGGACCAGGCGAGCGAGCGTTGGATGAGGCGGCTACGATCGGAAGGCCGAGGGAGGTAAGCGGTTTTGGCGTGATCTGGTGTAGCGCGGAGCATGATCTTCGATGCACGTGGAAGCAGCGGCCAGATTGGATGAGGGAGAAAGAGATCTCAACGTCTCGAAGAGACGGAGCTCGGATCCGGTCACTGGTCGGGTCCAGCTCAAACCCATGTCTTGTAGATGAGTTGCTACTTGTTGAGTTGCAACTGGTTGCCTTGTATGGAGTTTTGGCTTTCTGCTCCATAGATGCTCGACTCCAATTCTTCGCTCCTTGGCTCCTCAGTTTCTCCGAGCTTTATTTATTACCTAAAAACACAAAATTAATTAATACAAATATTTATTCTTGAAAACAAAGAAAACACAGAATCTGGGATAATATCTGATTTCTAAACGCAAAAGATGGGTAAAATGCCAATAAAAGGTGTATAAATATGCACTATTTGGCACTCATCAAATACCCCAAACCTCAATTTTACTTGTCCTCCAAGTGAAACAAATTAAGAAATCCTAACTATACCACTCGTCGTAGGTCTCTCGAATGCATTTAGCGTATGCACTAAGCCTTTAAACCCCTAGGTGTCCCTAGTGGACGAGTTGTAGTCTCGTGAGGGTTTACCAGAGGTGTACCCACAAAACCTTCTCCAACTTCAGTGTAAAAAGAGTCTCAAGCATCCAAGAAGCTATGAGGACATAGAGTTCCTACATACTAGTAACAAGAAGTTAGAACTATCGAAGAACGCATTCTCATCCTTAAGTGCTGAGCGAGAAGTAACCATACCATATGAAAGAATTCGGATTAAGATTGTGATCATAAGTCTCAACTTCTGCCTCACTATTAGGTTTTATGATAATTGCACTCAAAAGATCGCTTTTAGTCTCTCATGTGTGCAGCAGAATAAAGAGAGAAATCCTGCACACGTTGTAGATAAGAAGGATAACCTTCCGAAATAAAACTGGAGACTCCCACAGAAGTGTGGACAAAAAGAATCTTTTTCGATGACCTCTAAGAAAGGAAATCAACCATTAGCAAGGGTGGGAGTACTCACTCACTTCTCACCCGATCGGCAATTAATATCACTCTCTCATAAGAACCATAGAAACGTCTTCAATCTTCTTCGGTCTTCGGTCTTCAAATGTTGATGATGAACTTCTAAACTTCACAAAACTTGACAAATTTTAATTTTTCACTCAAATTCCTTGTTGTTTGGATTTTTCTTTTTGAACTCTTCTTTACCATGGTGGTAGCAAAAATAAACTACAATATTTTTTTTGATTTTTTTTTTTTTTTTTTTTTAATTACAAAAAGTGAAAATAAAAATACAAATAATGACACAACTAACTCCATGGACAAAGGACTTTATCACTCAATTTTTCCACAACTTGTATTGTCTTGATTTTATAAATTTTATTAATTCTCATCATATTTTCTTTTCATTGTTTTGTTGCACGTAAACCTTGGAATATCTCAATTTTTCTTTCAATATTCTGATGATGCTCCGCTTGCTGACGATGATATGTTTCTATGGGTCTTGCTGATTGAGAGAGAGAGTGATGCTAACGGAAAATCGGTATTTAGAAGGAGTTTTCATCTTTAGACGTCACCCTCATGATTGACAAAACCAGCACTCAAGAGATCAAAAGTAGTCTTTGAAATTGTGCGAAGTTGGGTAGCTCACCACGTTCTACCCGAATTTACGTATGGTGACACACACTCTAACAACTTTTCTAGAAAGTTGCAAAAATTGAAGGTTGGTGCCTCACTTGATGTAAATTGGGCAGTCTCCACTATGGGTGATCACAATTCTACTCACCGAATATCTAAACAACACCTAATTCGCCTCCGTATGGTTAAATCCGACTTAACGCTCTAATCAACTAAGAAACCCGATTGCGTTCTCCAGTACTTCTAAGTTTCTGTTATTTCGGTCAGAATCTCCATGTAAACATAGCTAGAAGCATGCTAGTGACTCTAAAATCTCTAAAAGTTGGAGGTTTTTACAAAAAGAGTTTTTTGAATTTTTGAATTTTTTTTTTTTTTTTTTTTTTTTTTTTGAAATTAAAAGATAAAATAAAAGACTAAAAACTCTAAATGCAAATGCACCCCCAAACCTAAATCAAACATTGTCCTCAATGTGTCGACATATAGAAAAATTTTAAATTATACATACCGAGAGAACTATGCTGATAAGAGAAAAGGGAAGAAATTACCGGATGTCGGCAGGAGCAAGGTTGAGCTTCATTAGTCAAGGCTAAAATCCAACATTCTCAACGGAGATCATATCGGATTAGCATAGTATATGCGCATGAAGACTCAACCGATTCACGAAAAGAAAATTTAACAAGTCCTACTGGATATATACAATGAAAATTCACCATAAACCAAGAGTCTAAAGAGTTGAGGATCAACCCAATAGAAAATATGTACACACATTAACAAATTTTTACACAAATATAATATGATAGTGCAAGTAAGACTTGCATATGTGAAGGAGTTTCCCCCAAACCTAAACTTGTGAACAGTGTGTTTGTGAGAACAAAATCTTGCAATTTTAAAGGTACATCATGCAAAAGGTCTAACTCAAAATGAGTTTTGCTAATTAGGCATACATACACATTCCAACTGTGGTTCCCTAAAGGTGTCATACTTTGATGCAAAATAGTCCAAAGAGGACTTGGGAAGCACAAAGCTCTAAGCCTAAGTTTAGGCATTTTCGGAAAAGTTGGTTTTGCAATTTTGTTACAAACTACACCTAGGTTTGGTGGAGGAGTTTCAATTTGTGATTCGGGGAGAGAGGTTAGGTACATCTAAGTTGTTTTCATTTTTAAAATCATTTGTACCATCACACACTTTCCTAAAGTCAAAAGAGGGCAAATCATGTTCATTTTCACGGGACAATTGCACGGGTTCCACATCATCATCACATATATGAATATTAGAAGAAGCATCATTCATAGGGTTCCACGGAAGAGACGTCTAACGTCTCTCGAACCTAAAGATTCTACTACATTTTCAAAATACACATGCTCTTCATATCATCATCATCATCATAGCAAGAATTCATTTCTCCATTCAAAATTGTAGTATTTTTAGTGTGTACTCATCTACCTACGGATTAGGTTCATATTCAATGTTAGTTGCATGAGTAAGACTAGAAACACTATTTTCAATCCTATCATTTTGTAACTCAATCGAGTTCCTTTGAAGAATCATCTTGAGTTGTTCCATTGAAGGAGAGTCTTCACTAGTGGGTATGCATTCCTCATATGGATATTCATTGTATGGTTGAGCATGAGGTTCACTAGAGAAGGAAATTCATACATGTTGCTATGTTGATGGTTATGCATTGCATTCATTTCAAGCCTAGCATTTGCTCCATGAGTGTTTCCATTATTGATTGCAAACTAGGAGTTGGGGGAGTATAAAATTGTTCATCTCCCACTGCGGTGAATGATGCATGTGTGCGGGTTGATTATGGTCCCAATAGTCACTTCTAGACACTTCGTATATTGGATTATCATGGTTTTCCCTAGATTTGTCTAAATTCATGCAAAATATAACAAGACTCGGCGAGGTGGTCTAAGCCACCACATAAGGTGCAAGCATGCATTTCATAGTGCCTAGGGGGATTAGATTTGACAGATCGCTCATGTGATTGCCTTTCTAAGCCGGATAGTGAGCTACTAATTGATCGAGAAGTGATGACTAGGTACGAGGAGAGTGTTCATTCTCAACTGTGGGTGGATGATGCATGTGCTCATAGTGATTAGGTATGTGAGGTCGGGGCCTGAGAAGGCTCATAAAATTCCCTAAAGTCACTATGGTATGTGGGGTGTTCATCCCGTGAAGCGTGCCCGTAAGCACGCTCTCCTAAGGGATTTGTTTCCATCCCCGGATGCGAGACCAAAATCCGACATGATTTATCAACTCAAATTGAACTCAAAGCCCAGTTGAAGTGGACTAAGTTTGGTTTTAGTGGGATTGGTTTGGTTTATTGGGTTTCATTTGGTTTGTTGGGTTTTGGTTTGTTGTGGGCTAGTTGTTTGGTTTTTGTGGGAATTTGGTTTGTGTGGGATTTCTTGCTTGAAACCCGTGATTTGTGAAACCGCACATTGATTAGTGCACGCCAAACGATGTGGGCTGTGGTTTAGTTTAAGCCCAGCAAGTGTGGCTTATGTGGGTTTGGCAGACGGTGAGCCCAGTGGTTGGGTTTTCTGCTTGGGTGCAATTGCACGCCCTGGTTGTGTTTGAAAAAGTATAGCCCGGTGGATTGATTGTGAGCAGCCGGATTAGGTTGAGTTGGGCTTTCGGTTTGGTTTGAGCCGAGGTTGTGTGAAAAGTTAATTATTGGTGATGTGCAAGCCAGGTTGATCAAAGCCGGTCCAGTTAAGCGATTTGAGTTGATTGCTGAGCAGCCCAATCGAAAGTCTTATGTGGGCTTGGGTGGTTCAGTTTATGTTGAGCCCGGTTTTATACTGTGGGCTCGATTTGATGTGACAGGAGACGAGCCTTCCCGGTGATTGTGGCTCGGTTACGTGCGGAGGATTAGCAAGCACAGGGCTACAGTGCTATCAACAAAGACAGTTTGGTTTTTTGTGGGTAGAGTGTTTCACCGATTACAGCACGTGGAAGGCTTTGTGCGCAAATTAGCAAATGCTGCTGATTGGTTACAAGTGAGGAGTTACCTGAAGTAGTGATTTTGCTTAAGTGCCTGATTGATGCCTGTTTTGCGGATGTGTAATGCTTAGCGGGTTTAACGAGTTCATTCAACCAGAGGCACTCGGCAATTAATTCATTCCATTAGACATACAAGAGAGCTTGTTGTTGCTTTTGCAAAGTATACAAGCCACAGGGGTTTACAGGGCGAGCTCACAGTTACGGAGGCGGATACAACAAGGGCTGGTGAGATAACCTGGCTTTCAAGAGGCAAAGACAAGCTCAACGGCTCGGGGCGGAGTTTGGCTCAGTCACACAAGGTTTAGAGCTAATTACAACTTAGACAACCTGAGTCGCGTAACCTACCGGTGCAAATATTTCAGGGTGTGAGAAATGCCTAACACGGTTTATCATGCAATCAAAGCCGAGTTTCACTGCGAAGCTCACGGCTTAGGCACTGCAACTAAGGGCAATGCAAGGCAAGGTTTCACAAAGACACACCGAGACATGTATGCACAATGGCTCAAAGGTTCAAAAGGGTTGCAATGATATGCTCAAAGTTATGCTGTATGCAAGGTTTGTAACTTGGCTCAAACTTACGACAGGGCTAGCACAGCAGAAGCTTTTACATAATGGTCAAACAACACAATGGGTAAATGAGCAGTTCGGGCAATCATTCGGTGTAATCATTCGGTGCTCCACAGACTCACAAAATACGGTATTTGGTGAGCTTACCTTAGTCACATGGCAATGAGTAAAGACAAACTCACAAAGAAGCATAGCAAGTACCTCAAGTCCGTAAAGACTGTCCGCCTCGGGTTTGTTCCAGGTTCATGGTGCACCAACTAGCTCAAAATGAGAGTTTAGTTTCCTGAGAGGGTAAGATCAGTGGATACCAACCCAAGCTTTGAGAATCAATTTAATCACAAGGAATATTTTGGACCTGTCAGAATCAAGAGTTATGAGTAACTCTAAGATTCAAAGCAATGTTGCTTAGTTTTTCAGTAAGCTAGTAACAAAGCTCGGTGAGCGGTAGTGAGAAACACTATGCGATATGCAACTATGACAATGTGCAAATGCAAAGCGGATGCAGCAGGGCAAGTGTAAAGGTGATGTAAAGATGCTAAACTATAACAAGTTACAACTAAGTTAAACAAGAAAAAAAAGAAGACTAAGTTACAATGAAGTAAAAACCGAATGATGGAACTAAAGTTACGGATACGAGATGAAATGTAATGATAAGATGCAATACAAGTTGCAAAAACTATGCAAAGAAAAGTAAATAAAGCAAAAATAGAAAACTTAATTTAACTATACTACACTAACACGGGGGCTAATAATAATGCAAGGTGAGTATATACGAGGATGAGTGGAAATCGCAGTCGAGCCAATGAAACGCGGGTGCACGCGCAAGTCCCCGCAAATGCGCAAAAACTTGCAGGCCTCGAAAGTGTACGTAAATTTGACCTACGTGTAATACCGCAAGTGCACTGCATCTATCGGGACGCGGCAGAAATTTGTCGATCCCACAAGGACTTGTGTGTGCTTTGTGTGTGATCTAAGGCTTCTTCAACCGTTCGAGTAAGTAACAAAGTGGCAAGATATATTTTGTGCCGATCTGGTGGATTTTTAACTGAAGTGAACCTAAACTAAGGTAAACAAATGAGATAAAGGGTGATACTAGGGCTGCAAATCCACCACTAACCTCTATTGTGCTTTCAACTAAGTTAAATGTCTTGTTCCTATAGTAGCTAAGGGCAAAGGTGTCGGTCTCGCCACTTAACTAAGGAGTTTCACCTTGTAAACCTTCAAATACCGGCTAAATTGCTAACCTAGAGTCTTTGGTTCTACGATGAAGCACAACCGAGTCAAGAAGTTAGTATTTTTAACGAGAAACAGAGGGTGAAACACACTCAACTCGGTTTTAAACCTAACTACGGTGCATCCATGGCGTTGGCATGCACTGTGAAGAAAAAAGGGGTTGAGGGGTTTAAATTTAAACTATCTAATAACATTAATTACTCAAGAACAATTTAACGAGTTTAAACCCAAATTGGAATTAGGGTTTCATTGAAACCCTAGCACTTAAATTAAAACATAATAAAATTAACAAAGAACAATTAAACCTAATTGACTTAATGGCTAATCCGGCGTAGTTTCTACATCCATAAGAACACTCCTATTTATACATGCAAAGTTTCCCCCAAAATACCTAACCTAATTCAATTAAAATAAAAATTAAATGCAAATACATCAAACCCATACTGGAACAACGTTCTCTTAAATCTAATCGCCTCGGAAGACGCCACGCATGGTTGTTGAGAAGCCTAGCTTTAGTTATCTCTTACATAGCCTCTAGGATTATGAGAGAGACTCGCAAGAGACAACTAGAACTAGGGGCTGCGTAGGTCTGCTGCGATGGAGTTGTTGGTAGATGGGTGATGGTGAGGTGGGTCTGTGGAGAGGGGAAGGGAAGGAGAGGACGAGCTCTCTGCGCAGCGATGGAGACAGGGGGAGAAGAGAAGAAAGAGAGAGTGAAAGAAGAGAATGAGGTGGTCGATTAGGGTATAGGGAGTTGGGTCTTCGTTGTGAGCGAGCACAAAGAACGGACGATGGGATCGGCCGAAGCGAGCGTTGGATGAGGGCTAGCTACGTCCCCGAACGGCCGAGGGAGGTAAGCGGTTTTGGCGTGATACGGGTGTAGCGCGGAGCAAATGATCTTCGATGCACGTGGAAGCGCGATCGTTGGATGAGGGAGAAAGAGATCTCAACGTCTCGAAGAGAGGCAGGCTCGGATCCTGTCACGAAGTTCGGGTCTAGCTCAAGCCATGTCTTGTAGATGAGTTGCTACTTGTTGAGTTGCAACTATTGCTTGTGTGAGTTTTGGCTTCTGCTCCATAGATGCTCGACTCCAATTCTTCGCTCTTGGCTCTCGTTTCTCCGAGCTTTATTTATTACCTAAAAACACAAAATTAATTAATACAAATATTTATTCTTGAAAACAAAACACGAATGGGATAATATCTCGGTTCTAAACGCAAAGATGGGTAAAATGCCAATAAAAAGGTGTATAAATATGCACTATTTGGCACTCATCAAATACCCCCAAACCCGAATTTTACTTGTCCTCAAGTGAAAAGAAATTAAGAAATCCTAACTATAGACTATCATTATGTCTCTCGAATGCATTTAGCGTATGCACTAAGCCTTTAAACCTAGGTGTCCTAATTAGACGAGTTGTAGTCTCGTGAGGGTTTACCAGAGGTGTACCCACAAAACCTTCTCCAACTTCGAGTGTAAAAGAGTCTCAAGCCTCCAAGCTATGAGGACATAGAGTCAAAGCATACTAGTAACAAGAAGTTAGAACTATCGAAGAACGCATTCTCGTCCTTAAGGTCTTGAGCGAGAAGTAACCATACCATATGAAAAATTAGGATTCGATTGTGATCATAAGTCTCAACTTCTGCCTCACTATTAGGGTTTTATGATAATTGCAAAAAAAGATCGCTTTTTTAGTCTCTCATGTGTGCGAGGCGAGGAATAAAGAGAGAAATCACACGTTGTAGATAAGAAGGATAACCTTCGAGAAATAAATCTGGAGACTCCACGAAGTGTGGACAAAAGAATCTTTTACATTGACCTCTAAGAAAGGAAATCAACCATTAGCAAGGGTGGGAGTACTCACTCACTTCTCACCCGATCGGCAATTAATATCACTCTCTCGCCAAGAACCATAGAAACGTCTTCAATCTTCGGTCTTGAGTGCTTTAAATGTTGATGATGAACTTCTAAACTTCACAAAACTTGACAAATTTTAATTTTCTACTCAAATTCCTTGTTGTTTGGATTTTTCTTTTTGAACTCTTCTTTACCATGGTGGTAGCAAAAATAAACTACAATATTTTTTTTGATTTTTTTTTTTTTTTTTTTTTTAATTACAAAAAAGTGAAAATAAAAATACAAATAATGACACAACTAACTCCATGGACAAAGGACTTTATCACTCAATTTTTCCACAACTTGTATTGTCTTGATTTTATAAATTTTATTAATTCTCATCATATTTTCTTTTCTTTGTTTTGTTGCGTAAACCTTGGAATATCTCAATTTTTCTTTCAATATTCGATGATGCTAAACTTCTGTGAAACGATGATATGTTTCTATGGGTCTTTGCTGAGTTGAGAGAGAGAGTGATGCTAACGGAAAATCGGTATTTAGAAGGAGTTTTCATCTTGAAGACGTCACCCTCATGATTGACAAAAACTAGCACTCAAGAGATCAAAAGTATCTTTGAAAGTGGTGCGAAGTTGGGTAGCTCACCATTCTACAGGTTTCGTATGGTGACACACTCATGACTTTTCTAGAAAGTTGCAAAGAATTGAAGGTTGGTGCCTCACTTGATGTAAATTGGGTAGTCTCCACTATGGGTGATCACAATTTCTAAGAATATCTAAACAACACCTAGTTAGCCCAGGTATGGTTAAATCCGAACTTTAACGCTCTAATCAACTAAGAAACCCGATTCGTTCTTGGAGTTCTAGGTTTGAGTATTTAGGTGGAAATCTCTATGTAAACATAGCTAGAAGCATGCTAGTGACTCTAAAATCTCTAAAGTTGGAGGTTTTTACAAAAGAGTTTTTGAATTTTTGAATTTTTTTTTTTTTTTTTTTTTTTTTTTTTTTTTTGAAATTAAAGATAAAATAAAGACTAAAAACTCTAAATGCAAATGCACCCCAAACCTAAATCAAACATTGTCCTCAATGTGTCGACATATAGAAAAATTTTAAGGTCCCATCACAGAGAACTATGCGTAAGAGAAAAGGAAGAAATTCTGGGATGTCGGCGGGGAGCAGGTTGAGCTTCATTAGTCAAGGCTAAAATCCAACATTCTCAACGGAGATCATATCGGATTAGCATAATATATGCGCATGAAGACTCAACCGATTCACGAAAGAAAATTTAACAAGTCCTACTGGATATATACAATGAAAATTCACCATAAACCAAGAGTCTAAAGAGTTGAGGATCAACCCAATAGAAAATATGTACACACATTAAGCCTCAAAGAGAAATAGAGAGACTAATACTGAGGATGATGTTATTATTGAAGAAGATAGTGATTCTACTTCTGTGGCTAATATGAGTGATGATGAAAACCTTTTATTAAATGAGAGTCTAGTCCAGTGCCCTATAGCTACTACTAATACTTTTTCTTGCTTTAGATCCTGGTTACCTTCAAGGTGTTAATGGATATTACTCATACTTCTAATCGGTAATGGTATTGGAAATACTACTAGTGGTTCTCAAATACCTTCTTCTAAGGAGGATCCCCTTTCTAGTAGTGCTTTGCTAGAGCTCATTTTCTGGTAAGTCCGATTCTTCTAATCCTTCTTCTCGGGGATTGCGGGTTAGAATACTACCCAAAAAAGGTTAGTAGACTTAAGAAGCCTCATATTCTGATTTTAATAATGTTTAAAGTAGCGACTTGGAATTTGAGGGGTCTAAATGATCCTTTCAAACAAGTAGAAGTAGGTAATTTAATAAGACGAATGAATTGTCCATTGTGGGCATCCTTGAAACTCATGTTCAAGAAGCTAATAAAGTTCAGATAATAAATAATATCCAAGGTGGTTGGCTTTTTGTGGATAAATACATTAATAACATTTGGGGAGAATACGGATTGGTTGGAATCCTCTAGAAGTTACCATTGTAGTTTTACATTCTTCTTCACAATTATTTTTTGGATGTGTCTACTTCGAAATTTTAATTTCATTTCTTACCTTTGTTTATGGTTTCAATGATACAAGACAAAGAATCCCTCTGTGGAATGAATTAGAAGCTTTTCTTTGAGTTTAATAATAGACCACTGGATGATAAGGATTTTAATTCCATTCTTTATTCTCATGAGAAGGTTGGGGGGTGCTCTGTTATTCC
>JAJJWW010001305.1:0-39722 GCA_023531295.1 Papaver armeniacum
CTATGGAATTAACCATCTTTCCATGGAAATAGCGTGTTTTCCATCGTTTGATCAAAAAACTATTTTCATGGAATAGTGAAAAAATTGTGGCCTAAATTTTGTTTTATACTCAATTCCATGGAAAATCTTTCCTTGCCTCCCCGGGAAATTGATTCCATGGAATTGTTTCCTTTCCATGTATTAATTTTATGAACATATATAAAAATAGTTCAATTTTACACACCTATATTTAGTTGTAATCGAACATAGTTACACGTTTGTTTTGTCCAACCTTTTTTTATCAACAAAATGTCATATCCAACGACTTTATCTGTAAAGGTTTTAGAAGACATCACATATTTGTGAAATGCAATTTTTAAAAGAAAAGAAAATAAATGTAAATGCAAGAAGTGTGCATGCAGTGTTATCGCAGGGATATATACCTTTATTTATGTTGAGATTTAGAAGTCGATCAATATAACAATACTATGTTGAATCCAGTTTCGCGTAGCACATTGGCAGCATTACATTTCTTGAACTACTACTTAAGTGTAGTTCTAGGATACAACTTAATAGGCCTTATTTAAGATGGGCAATGGTCCCCAATAAAGAATGCCATGGTAGCTTTATTTATTATAAGATTAGCATCCATTTAGTTTAAAATTGTCGCGATTGGTTTTGGTTTGAAAAAATTTAAAAAATACACTTGTCGGAGGATAACAGTATGTTTGCAAAGCGGTGTGTATAAAAATAAATACTAATGGTATCTATAATAATCTATATTATTAATAAGTAAACACTATGTTGCCTTCATTTATCTCGATCAACAATGACATGTCAGGATCCCTTTTAATAATCTCTTCCATTTCATCATTATCTTCATCCAACTTGATCAACATAGGCACGTCATTGTCGTATTTTATAGTGTTATACTTTTTTTTTTTTACAAAATCTTTCTTAATACGTGTTTGAAGTTGCTCTTTGTTAAAAAAATTTCTTACTCTTTCGCTTTTGCTTAATAGATATGCTTTTTCCAAAGCATTATCATAATGAAATATGTCATGATGTGCTTTCAAACTGAGATATATGAAGTTTGTTAGTATGAATCTAAAGACTATTGGTTTCCTATTGCAGTTCATATTTCTTATATACAGTCTGCCCTATTTTTCAGTAAAACATAATAATTCCTTAAGAGGTTGCATCCTGTAATTTATTTATTCTTTCAAGGTTCAAAACATAAAAATGGGAAAAAGTGCAATAAAGTGGACAAAATGCAGTTGCATTCTGTTAGTGATGTTATTGCCTGATAACATAATAAAATATATGCTTTCAAGGTTCCGTAATCAACAAAATGAGAGTGACTGCAATTAAAAAAAAAAAAGAACCTGATGACTCAGGATAAAAGAAGAACAAAAAAAATTTAGTGACCTCATAGTGCATATGATTGAGGATGTAACCTGGATCACCCTGAACTATCATTTTGGGACATTGTTAAGGAAATGAACAATTTAAATGTGATGTTTCCTTCCGGTAATTCCTAGATTTGCTAGTTCAAATATAGAAAAAGGCACAAAAATTTAGATTAACATCATGATACAAAAATCAAAGTATGGATATTGTTTCAAACATTTTTCGATATAAAAATCAAAATAGCTTAAAAACAAATCCATTATGTGTAAAAAAAATTATTTTTTTAACTTTTTATATTAAGATATGTTACAAAGCTGGTGTTACCAAGTCGGTGTTACCAAGCTGTGACATCCATTACGTGATGTAATTGCGGATATCTCATTACAAAGTCGGTGTTCCTGCGCGCAAAGAAGGTTTTTTGGGTTTTTGTCTGATGATGACATGGATTTACGTCCAACGTACATCCTAGTTCTCAACCGGGAGAATGGCCAAGACGTGTGCATGGATGTCACAGGTGTCTCACTCAACACTGGTGATGGCGTTTGTGCTTTTGTCCCGTGCCAACCATTTCGCAAAAGTGTTCTAAATACTTGGATGAATGTGTTTCGCATGGTTATGTTTTGGTGTTTTGGATTTCACTACCTTAGGGGAACTTAGTGAAGATACCGTATGTTTTTCAAACGTGTGAAGAATTGCTAAGTTAGTAATGATGTCAAAAGGCGTAGGTAGTTTTGTTTTCATGATTGGTGCAAAGTAGTCGAAATCATTCCCGACCTACTCCTTGCTGGGAGCGAGGGAGCAATAAGTTCGACTTGGAAATCGCCAAAACTCTCATTTTACTACTCGAACTTATTTATTCGAGACTTATATTATTGTCATTAATCACAAATTATACGTAATTAAAACCAAAATTTTAACACTACCATGTAACTAAGTGTGTATATTGTTATATGAACATATTGATCATGTATTTAGAGGTTTTTTTGTTTGATAACTCATCTAAGGGGTTACAAAAATTTTATTTATTGATTTTAGTGCATTGCTATGCCAACTGAAAAAACCGTTAACTCGCTTTGCTCAAAAATCGGTCCAAATCGACAAAATCGGCCGACTTAATCGCTAAAAATCGGAAATGGCTTGGTATCGAAAATCGCATCGGTCATAGCCTGTAGCGATTACTTGGGAGTAATCGGCCTTGGAGAGCGATTTTGACTACACTGATTGGGTGTTGCTATTCAAAAAGAGTTGAACAACTTGTCGCTCGATTTGCCAACTAAAAATTTCCGTGTAATTTCCTTTTCAAAAAACCATATAAATTATTACTAATATCATATTTACGTAAGATCTTAGTATAAAAATATAGAAATTGATAGATTGTTTAAAATATTTTCCCGTGTAAAAATCTTTTTCTGGAAATTAATAAGATTACATACTTAAGAAAACCACGCTGGGAAAAAAATTATGTTTCTTTTTTTTCTTTTTTTTTTTCATATAAAATCAATATGTGATTTTTTTGTAGCGTATTCGATGGTCCGATTTTATTTAAATTATGTAAAGTGGTGTAAGAATATTTTTAAAATTTCAACCACAAAATGGATCGAATCTACTCAATAAGAAATTAATAAAACACAAAATGTAAATTGGCAACAATATTAACAAATGTGAATGTGGTGTACCCTATGTATTGACCAAAGATAATTGGATTTAATCTTTATTTTGGATAAAAAACTTGGCACTTGCTCCAATAAAATTGAATAACCTCTCGGGAAGTTCCATTATTTGAATTTGAATTTGAATCTTTTTTGTTTTGTTTTGTTTTGTTTTTTTTTTTTTGCATGTATACAACAAATGTGAACATATCTCACTATCAAAATAAAGATCATAGAAATAACTGGAAAAACCAAGCACCCGCTAAGTATGACAGGTTATTATAATCTAGAAAAACCTAGCACCCACTAAGTAATTGGTTATAAAATAAAAATCATGCAAGGACCATCTAAGAACCTTAGACTTAGCAACCACTCACCAATTTGAGCTAACATGACATCGCTTGTCTCCCCATTTCCTGATGTGGAAGAAATGCTGCACTAACAATCCCACTATTCTTATTCTTAGAGTAAACTTTGGATCGTCGTTACAATTTTGGATTAAAAAGGATAATAGGGTTAAAAGGATCTGCATCAGAGCAGGAAGCTTCTCAATAACAAATTTTAGAGATAGTTTAAATCCCTATAACAAAAGAAACTACCTTTTGCTCTTTTACAAACATCCGAAAATGGTTCCGCATCTATCTTTACTCTTTGAGCTGTGTATGCAACAAATATGTACAAAATATATGTCACCAAGATGAAACTTCAATGTCCCATACTCATAATTAATAGAGACTATAAAAAATAGTGAACATAGACATTCTCATATTTAATGTACACCATGTATTTGCATAGCATTCCTTTAGTACCAATTTAACCATGTTACTGACGTTAGAAATGTTTTCATGATCTAAGTTGTTTTTGTTGTCCGTCTAAATGTCTAACCAAACAAACAACGAATATGAATAATAAAAAGCAAACAACAAACTAACTCTTGAGGAAAACCAGTCTTATTAATAAAAATAGTGTAATAAAACCAATGAAATGATGAGGGAAAAAGGAAAAACCCAATTCACACCTTAATAGATTCGGTGCGTGTGTACATATGTTACAAAAACAGTTCAACTCAATGTTCGCAAGAAGATCAATTATCAAAGCTAGAGCAACACATTCAGCTTACCAATTTAAGAACCTAAATAATATAAAACCGAAGAAATCCTCCTTAAAAAAATAAAAATAATAAGTCAAAGCTAGAGCTACCTTACCCCCGCAACCCCGACATTAACATAAGTCAAGCAAAAGAGAGCTACCTTACCCCCGCAATCCCCGACATTAACATTAACTTATGTGGAATATAAACTCGACACGCCAATCCAAGATCCCAAAACATATATGATATGCACATATATAAGATATATAATATGATATGGTCAGGTGAAATATATATAGTTAGTTTGAAATATGATATGCACATATATGTATATAATACACGAAACGATGCATTAATAATTGAAGTCCGAACTATCGTGAAACCACACTCTCCTCTAATTATAAACCAAAAAACAAAGTTCAATTAATTGGCAACTAATCTTTCTAAATATATATTATTGAGATGAGATACATATTCGACATCCCAAGAAAACAAAAAATAACATTTCTTTAGTTGTGGGACTCAAAACGATAATCATCCATTAACGGTGATCACATTCATTACCCTTTTCGGTCATAATAAGACATAGATTCAAGTGTGGGACTCAAAATTTGATAAAAGCAAATCCACATCAACAAAGATAGCAGCTTATCTATACCCACCCAAATTAAGTAAATTTAGCAACTAAACAACAACATCGGCAACGATTCAACAATCAAATTGACCATCCAATTACATACACGACAGTTCAGTGGACATCCCATAAAAATCAATTAACTGTCATTAACCTAAATAATCTAAAAATGACATGTTAATCCTCGCCGGTAAATATGAACATCGAGGGTAAAAAAATGACAAAAGAAACACATAATGTTAAATTTCTATTGACTAAAGGTTCATAACCCTTGTTCCAACAATAGCTGCAACAACCAAATGCAAGTGTGTTTTTTTAATATAAGGTAAGACCGACAATTCATGGATTTGGTCGACAAAAAGATGCTACAATCCAATTGCAATACCAAAGCCAAATAAAAAGTCTAGGGATGTCTAAGATGCTTATTTTATTGCAATGAAGAGATAATGGGAAATCGGGTATCCGCAACTATGATTAGCGAGATTAGCGATATTAGGTATTAAAATTATTCCAAAACTAACATACGATAGACAATAGAAAATGGTATGTCCCAAAATACTATGGACGCTCATTATGCCTAATTTTCTATCTCTGTCTATGCTAGCTTTTACGAAAATAAAAGAACATATGCTATTAACTTTCAATTCATCCCCTTGCTCGACATCCAGCATTGACGAATACTCTAAACATAGTCATTGCATGCAAAGGTAAGCGTACCTATAAAAACCACAATAAGTCAGAATACATGGCCATATAACATCAATTCTACACTCACATTAACATTACATTACATTACAAAAGGATCAATAAATTTTTTACCAAGTGATAACATGTAGTAGCTCCTTCAAGGGACCACCCAATTGATACGACATATTTTTTTCTTTTTCTTTTGGGGTAAGTTCATCGATAACCATTATGATGGGTTTGTGATATTAACATGATGGGTTTGTGATATTAACAGCTGAACAAATTCCAACTCAACTCCTTAAATGACCCCTATCCACCGTTCGTTGTTGAGAAGCAACTTCTTAAAGATGTGAAGCTGTGGGACAGATCCGAAAATAAAGAGGATATAACCCATCATCATCGATGGTAAAAGCATTGCTTGTGACAAGCGTAACGCCTAGTTTGTCCACATGCTTACTCGATTAGGAAAACTATGGATTTTAACAGAATTCTTTACTTATGTCGTCATTAATTACGTAGTGAATCGGTTCACTAATTCGGCCCACGGGGTTACATTAATTGCAACTCCCGTGGTACCAAAAAAACAAAATAATCTACAACCTTTTATTAGAAAAATTAAAACACGAAAATTTTAGTCTTTTATTGGAAAACATTAAGACACGAAATTAAAGGTGCACTTTACGTCCCATGTTCGATCACAATTTCTCGCATTTAGACATCATTATCACCAATCGATTTCTTTATAATGTTTGGGACAGACTTAAGCCTTCCAATGACGGCTATAAAAAATATAAAATTTACGTTATCTACTAATGAGACTTTTTTTATTTATATAATATGTAGTATCATCAAGCGAGCTCAAGAATCCTTGTTTCTCAAGAGTAGCAAAGCGGTGCTCGGGATTACATAAATACCCATGGTAATTAATTAACTTTCTTTACTTCAAGTCTCATTGCCTTTACGATAGCCTTACGAACTGTTGTGAACATAACTTATTTTTATCACGGTTGCATGAAAAAACAATGGAAAACAGACTCACTATGTTTTCATATGGATTTTGCTCTTCCTCTAGATTTATTTTTCACTAAATTAAGTCTAAAAACTATCAAAGATAAATGAAACGATGAAAACAGACGATCAGTGTTTTCATGGATTTGTTCTTTACTCTAATTTTATTTTCTCAACCTCCATGGTCTCTAATTTAAATCTAAAAACAAGTAAGTAAGAAGTTAATGAAGGAAAAAAGTCATGACCCCAAGTTATTAGTGCGGTCCCAACATTTGCCCACCCAAAGATCAATTGGGTGCAATCGTAAAGAAATCGGTTGGAGGCTATGAAAAACAAATATGATTAAATGCAAGAGAGCAACGAAATCAAACTTCTCATGGTCAAAAATCGCTCGTGTCAACCTTTTAATTTTTTTCTTTATAAACCTATTTAGCCGCATAACATATCGAATTGGAAACCTTAGCCAAGTAAATATATTCCTAGAGACTATCATAAGTTCCACTAGTTGTTGATCCTTGCCCGCTCTAGTTGGCATTGAGCTCCTTTGTATAAGATGTGTTTAAATGATAATTCTATAGGATGAAGCTCAAGACTCACGACTTTGCCCATGCTTTTTTGTTCTCCCATTTCATATTATTTCCACATCTAGCATTAAAGCTTTCACCACCTTCTGTGTGGACTTTTATGACTTAGATCACCAAACGGATGAACTATTCCCGGGGGTGGGTTTACATATACATATTAGACTACAAATTTTGTAAAATGCGGTAGTGTAAACCATGAAAGGAAAGTATCGGAGTAAAAGATGACACTTCAATAAGACCTATATACCCATAATTGTTAGCGTAAGTAATACCAAAACCTCCAACATGACCATCTTACTTTACGGACATCCAACATTTTGGCTTTCCTAGTTCCAAACCACTAATTGTAACTCCCAATCTTTTCTCTTCGTTTCGTTTTAGTGCAACCATCTTGGTCCATATCTATTATTTATAAGTGCCAAGAATATCCTTCTCCATCAATCAACAGAGATAAAAAATAGTTATAAATATTCTAAACCCAAAGATACAACGGTTGATTATGGTGGTTATGTACCTTCCTTACCGATGGCAACCATTTTCCTTAAGTGGTTTTCTATATTGTTGTGGTTTTCTATATTGGTCAATATGGTGATAATTTGAGTTGCAAATGGAATAGAACTCTTAGCTATAGTTTCAACATGTAACTTTAGCATAAGATCTTGGTAGCTAAGCTTATAAGATACCATCTCGCAAATCAAGAGAAGAGACCGTCAGTGCCATTTTTATATATTTTGTAAAATCAATATACGAGAGGAAATCATCATATTTAAATAATTTTACCTATCGGTGGTTCATACTATAATTTAACAGCAGTTAAAGAACCCTCGCGTTACATTTCATAAAATTTACCCTTTTTGAAACAGGTTAATCGAGCGTCGATAATCTCAAACCGATCGACAACTAATCCTTAAACTGAATCATTACGATGATAAGATAAAGAGATACAAAAAGTGGCAAGGGAGAAAATATGTTGACAAATTAAGAAAGTTAGAATATACTTGGATTATGAAGTTTTGATGTGATGTGGCAACCTTGAAGCACGGAAACAGAAATCAATTCTACAATGAGAGTGTTGTTTATTATTCAAACTAAAACACCACTTTAATGGTCTAACGTTACCTTGTCAAATAAATAATATAACCATTAATTACCCTATGAGAAACAAAGTTAATAGCGAAACTCAAAAAGAAAATTGGAAGAAGAAGGAACACATACAACTCCATTGAAGAAAAAAACCGGAAAAGCAACAGCTAATCTTCAAACATCTGTTTACTTATCCTTCAAACCTTGGATCTCGGGTTCACGCTTACATGAGCAATCAAAATCCACATCAAAAACTAATAATTATTAAATATATCTCCATATAATAAACAACGGAGAAAAAAAAAAAAAAAAAAAAAAACAGTATCGTAACCAAATCACACTTTGTATTATCGGAAGAAAAAAAGAGAGGAAGCAATAAGAAATTTATGTCCGAAACCCTAATTTCTTTTGGGAAACCATTACCTACAAAATAAAAATAAGAATTGAAATCAAGAAAATAAAAACATCGGGGTGAGAAATCAAAAGAAAATTAAAACTTAAAATAAAATAGAGAAAAAGGTGTAACAAACCGAGAAATAAGAAAGACTGGAATTACCGCTCTGTTGGTGTTGTTTGAAGATTAGCGTTGGAAACAATGAAGAAACAATATAAAAAGAGACGATGATTATGATGTATAGAAAAAAAAAAAGTTCTGATGAAATTAGAGTTGAAGAAAGAGATGATGATGTAAATCAGATCAAACTAAACTGTAAAAAAAGTTGAAGAAAGGGAAGATGATTTTACCCGACGTATTATCTGTGATCAAAATCCATGCAATTGCGTGCCTCATAATCATCAACAAAACTCCCGAAAACGGTTTTCAGATATATTTTTCTTGTCACTACAAACTAAAAAGCTCATGCAGAAAACGTGACTTATCAAACAGTAACTTGGATGGAAAGTGGGAAGTAGGTGCAATCTTAAAACCATTGGATGTGATTTGTGTCTGACGGACGCGAATATGCATTTTTCTCTGATCGACGGTTGCCAATGCTCATAGTTTGGAAAGATAAATCATGGCTGAGAATCAATCCATATTTTACGCCTACATCCAACCGATCAGAATCCTTCCTCCCTGATTATCTATTCTTAAGTTATGACATCAGTCATTCTCCTAATTATCTCAGTCCAAAATTAGGGCAAAAAATTTGCGCATATCTTCAACACTATCTTCTTTTATCCTTTTCTATACACAGTTTTTGTTCCCCTAATTATCCTCCCCATCCACCTATTATCCTCTTCTGTTAAAATACAATTTATCATATGATCTTCTCTTTTCCTTTCTCTCATTTCACTAATATTGTAACTCCACAAATAAGGAAACAAAAACGATTTTCTTCAATTATTGGTGACACTGAGCACCATTAATCAATTTCCTCATACGTCACATGAACAACAATTCTTTCGAATGTTTTCCTACATAAACCCACTAGAGGTCATCATCTTACCATGTTTCAGACGCATAGCATACTCTCTCAATACTACTTCAGAATCGCCATTTAGATTTTGTTTGATTCTTAGTTTTAGTTTCTCATTGATTGTTCTATCGCAGATTTCAATTGTTGTATTTAGAAAAGAGGTGCCATTCATCTGAGGTAAATAAATTTTAACCTGTAATTCAATTTAGAATCAGCCATTCGGACGTCCTTATTTTTCACATTTTTTCATTTGATTTTTTAATGTGATTGAGTTTGTTGATTCTGTCATATACCTGCATATGAAAAGCCATGAGATTAACTCAGTGGGTGTAGTTAGTATTGGTAAGTGGTAACATCTAAGTGACATGTGTCACGCTAGGATTAGTTAAACCCGATTAGGGTTATCACTCTCTTTGCTTCTTTAATAATGTAAGAACATTACCATTTTCATGTATGAGAAGTTAATGAAGTAACCTGAGGCTGCTACAACAGATGTTTTATTGTTTCCGTTCCATTTTCCGATTAAACTCTGATATTTCTGCTAGTTAATCGTACTAGTTTAGTACAACTGGTATTCAGAGTTGTTCCCTCCTGTTCCTCACAACAAATTTGATCTCAATTTTTTTTTCTAATCATGGTGTTGATGGTGGATTTTCGTTTAAGGTTAAATTTGTAAGTAACCAAAAAATCATGCGCTGACATCTTGTAAAAGATAAAGCCGTTTATAAGTGACGGATACTCCTCACTTAATTCACCAAGAATGGAGCATGTAGCAACAATCCCATTCGTGAATACATGAAATTCCTCGGGATGGAGCATGTAGCAACAATCCCTTCCTGTGAATTTCATATCAGTCTTGTATTTCCTGTACTCATTATCAGTGTGGCATGACGACTGAGTGTTACTCTTACAGAGTAACACGAACCTCCAAGCACTATAATGAAACCATGTACGAAATACCCGTATAGGCTGATTCTCGGTGTGTTATACTAGCCCGAGCCCTCTCGGTGTGTTATACTAGCCCGATTGAGCCCCTCTCGGTGTGTTATACTAGCCCGATTGAGCATCGATATGACCATATCGATCCGGATATGATCGATCGCGATCATCCAACTCCACAAGCATGATTGGGCGACCCCAGATCAATTCCATCACCCCCAAGCGGTATGGAATACACACGGCCGACCCCGCATGGTCGACTATTGGCCTTTGCTTGCCAAGAAACCGTCCGTACCAAGCATTATGGACGGAAAACCTAAATTAGGGTTTGCGGCATATTACATGTGCCGCAAAGCAGTCTCAACCATCCATCTTTCGAGGTATAGATGGAGGTGTAGATGTAGACTCAAAAGGCAGGAGCATGTCGACACAATCACCATGTGACCGCCTACACACTTGACCAGTCGGTCAAAACCAACCATGGTTGGTTACAACACAATCGTCCACCCGAAATGGCATGGTCGCGCGGCTTTGAAAGCCAAAATTAGGGTTCGATCCATCACGCGCGTCCATCTTCTCCGCACGAATGGAGGGTCACGAGATCAAATCGAGGGGTCCGGTCATACCAAAGCATGACCACCGTGGGCCCATCTACCTCTCCATGCGGTCGGCCAAGGCATATCATGCACGGCCAATCAAAACGCCCGCTCAAACATGCGTGGCTACACTTCCCAAATTGCAAATCGATCTCGACCACTCAACTTCATTAGGACGAATTGGGTGGCTTAGATCACGTTTCATGAGACGGTAAGACATAGGCGTGAACATCAGCCTACCGTCTACACACCAAACCAACCGAGGCCAAGACCGACCAAGTCAGGTCATCTTGGAAAACACGCCGAAAAAGGGTATGGTGCGCGACTCCTTGCGGCATCAAACTCCTATCGCAAATCGATCTCAACCACTCAACTTTACCGGTCAAATTGAGTGGCTTAGATCGCGCCTTCTTGGGAAAGTGAAGTATGGACGTGCACACCGGCGTGTTGTCTACACACATGCCCGGTCGGTCCTCAAAAAACCTTCCCATGCTTGGTTTCGACCAAGCTGAAGAGTGATGCTTGCGCACCTCTTTTAAAACCCTAATTTCATCAACGGTCGTGAGATGAGTGTCTCAAACATCATCTCATCCGTCCGACTTCACCGACTTGGTTATACAACCCCAGGTCGGGAGTTATTTGGTTAGTGAGGAGTCATTACCCATCACTTTACCACACCGTGTCGTGATACCGCATAAAATACACACGATACTTCACAAGTATCGACTTTCGAATAACGTGAGTTATTCAATTCAGCATTACATGCTATCTCTCGTGGATCCACGATCCACATTCCGAGACATCAATCATGTCACAACCGGGGGATACTTACCGGGGTATTGGTCTGGCGGTTTACGGCGTGCGGCGTGCAACACGCCATCACAAGAACGTGTTAGGAGGTCATGGACGGTTAGAGATGAAGCTGGAAAAGTGGGCAAGACTGGTCGTGTGTTACCGACACACAACTCCACTACTCCATCATTCCACTACCTCCACTTCCCACGAGAAACGTGAATGAGGCTCAATGACTTGTATAAAATAGGGTCTCCGCCCTATTTCCCAACAACAAGGAATAACGGAGAACAACACAAGTTTAGGCGACGAAACCAAGTGTTAATACAAACCGTATTCAAACACTCGAGCCTCCTTGCATCAACCGTAAGCTTGCTCATCTTTCGTTACAAGTCATAAGCAAGCCAACACTTTCACAATCTCAACACCTTCTTCGCTTCCCTCCCTAAGATCAACCCCATCTCCTTCACTTTGTGACCGAAACAAGTCCGGGAACGGCCATTTCTTGGTTTAGGCCGGACTTGCCTGGATTGATCTCTCGAATCTACAAGCACTCACCGCGCAAAGTGCATTTGTTGAAGGTTTAGATTCATTCCTCATCCACACCCCAAATTACCAAATTCTGCGGAGTAGTTTTCACCCATCAACAATTGGCGACCACGGTGGGAGATTAATCTCTCGGTTGTAAAGTCAATTTCTTGAAATTCAATTCAATTTCATCAATCTCAAAAGGGTAGATCTTAGAATCGATTCAATCAAAAAATCATTATGGTGGAATTAAGGTGCGGGTGACAATCAATTCGATGGAGCCGTTGTGGATAACAATCACGGTGTTGAAGTACTGTCGGTGGAGCTACCGTGGTCAACACATCTCGTGGAGCCGTCACTTCTACCACCGGCACCGGTGTAGCAGGAGATATCCCAGAGGGAATAACTCCTCCCATCACGAGAGCGGAAGCCGCAAATCCCGGCATCTCTTCGAGCGTAACGCCTCCGGTGGTTAGGCAGCAACAACTTTCACTCCTCCACCGGGACGAGCCGGGAGACACAAGAGGAAGGCCGCCGTCTAGTACCATTGCGAGACTTGATGGAGAAACAGGAAATTCTTGCTAAAACTCAAACGAGATATGGCGCAACTCGAGAAAGAGGTACTCACTTTCCTTAAAACTTTGGCGAGCGATTACCGCAAGATTCACGGCAACCCTTGGAGTCGGCGAGAGATGCATTCAATACACCCGGAGCAGGTGTTTCCACTCAGACTCACATGAATGAAGAAACTCGTGTTGCTCCTGAGCGCCAAGGGGAGAGAGGCCAGTCTTCCAACTTCATTACGCGTGAAGATCTAGAGCGACTTCTCCAAAATCGAGGAAAAGGGGACCGAACGGACATACACCAACATCACCGCCGTACCCTCAAGATGTGCAACGGATTCCTCTACCAAGAGGTTACACCTCTCCCAGTTCTCCCTCGACGGCAGTCTTGGTAATGCTCGTGAACACATTTCTCGATTCTTGGAAGCCTTGGGGGAACATGAATACAATCATGTTTTACGCCTAAAAGAATTCTCAAAATCACTCACGGGGAGGGCATACACCTGGTACAACAACATTGCGCCTAACAGCATATCCAATTGGAGCGAGATGGTCAGTGCTTTCTACAGGAAGTATTTCTTCGTGTACGAACAAATCACGTTTTCGGACACAGGAAGAATTCTCCAGCGGAACAATGAACATCCCAACGACTTCGTTAAAAGATTGAACCCAAGCCTTTGGGTATCACGACCCGAATGTTACCGAACGGCAATTGGTGGAATCATGCATCAATGGGATGATACCCATATACCGCTCGTTAGAGAATGCGGGCTTTCAAACATTCTACGAACTCCACGAAGCTGCAAAACGTTCGGCAACAAGCGCACCCGACATTACTAGAAAGAACCGAGTTGTTCGAAGTGAAGATTTGCGTGAAAGTCGAGGAAGCGGGCGTCTCACAAACAAACAATACAACACTTTGGCCCCCGTGAGTATGGTAGCGGAGGAGAAAAGAGGAAAGCTTCGATAACGGAACAACAAACCAGCGAACATCCTCGGCACACAAGACTTCGTCTCGAAAGAGCAGACAAAACTCTGCACAAAACGCCAAAGACACGGGTTTCCTTTTCCCATGAATGAAGTGATAGAGCTCTTGGAAGCGTGGATCCAAGATGATGCCGTAAAACTACCCCCTATCGGGCGTCCTCCGACCAGGAAGAAATAGCGAGATCCCAGATCTTGTTGCTACCACGGAGTTCGTCCATCATCCAACCAAAGATTGCAACGAGTTGAAACAAATATTCGGGGAAAAGGTAGAGACCAGGGGGAACTCCGGCTTGGAAACGAAGGTGTTCATAGAGATCCTCTACCTATCGGGAGGCTGCATGATTTACGGGGACTCTGTTCGCAAGACCGTGCAATCTATGATGGAGCACATGTGTGAAATCTTATATTTCTCAAGGGGCAGCGTCAAGACATATTTGCGGCCCTCAACCACGTTGTGTCGAGGCGGGCGTACGTATCCGAACCGGTCCAAGAACCTCGAGTCTTTCTGAAAGATGCGAGCAAAGGGAACTAGGGACTCCTAACCGTCACTCGTTTGAGAGGCGTTGAGTTTGATAACACGTTGATCGATACGGCTTCCGAATTTAACATCATTCTTGTCAAGACCTTGAGAGCGGCAAAGATTTCGAAGCGGAGGCTACTCGTCACCCAAGCGTGGTCAAAGATTCGGGAGGAGAGCTTAGAGATGCGTATGGATACATCGACCTTGAAGTCAAATTGGGAGATGCCTCAACACGAGCAAAGTTCTATGTAGTCAAAGATCATCCCAACTACGACATGATCCTAGGGCGCTCTTGGACGCATGACAACAAAGCCATACTTGGAAGTCTGTCCTCTACCGGTTTCGATACACTGAAAGAGTCTCCAACACGCCCATTTGGACTACGATGAATGTCCGCTGCCGCACCAACAACTTGCCAATATGACACAACTTCTGGAAAAGAGCACTGTCGGCATACACTTTGAAAGGTTCCGGTCTCAAGTAAGTCTCATCACACAACCCTCCTTGCAAACTACCGCCCCTCATTCGACAAGTCTGGGGACTGGCTCCAACCAAACAAACCAATCCCCGGCTAGGAGATGTGAATGGGAAGCCGCTCCTTTCAAACATTTTATCGGGAGCATAGAAGGCTGTCTTGGTCAAAGACAACAAGGCCGAGGTCAAGTGGCTGCATGCTCAAACCCATTCGGAATTGGAGACCTAGTGACGAAGGCGACTACATTCAATGTTGGAAACATGACGGTGAAGATGACCACTCTACGACTCACCCACCAAAAGAAGATGAACCGTACACAGTAGCAGATGTTATCCTAGGTGGCTACTGCAAGCTCATCAACGCTGATAACTGGAGGGCATAACAGTTCACTCACGATGGCTCAAACCTTACCGAACTTAAGATACCTGTGCTACCACTTTCCAGCATCCTACACACCTTAAAACGTTGTGCTATATTTTTCCAGCGTGTTTCCTTTTATAATTTCATGTCATATTTGTAATCCCTCCAGAAAATGATTGCAATACTTGCATTCATAGCTAGGGTTTCAATTTTCAATTTTCAATTGAAGCATTATTTTCATCGAGAACCTCTTTACTCCTAAAAACACCAACCCCCGAGTCGGCTTAAATCAGTCCCTTTGGAGCAAGAAAAGAAACCCTAAGCAAACATCTCACGGGATGAAGGAAATAGAACGTGTGCGGAAAATGATTTGAGCCATCGCCCGCAAAGCCCGGGGAAGATATTGCATCACGGGTCCATGGATATTCCATTACAGTATAACTTCTTTTATCACTAAGAATTATGTATGAAGGCGCACCCTTGCGCCTGAGAAGGTTCGGTTACAGTCTTGGCAAAGGATTGTAAAGGAAAGCTTTATTCAAATAATCAAAAGAAAAACCTTGAACTCGGCCACCGAGTACAAGGAAGATGTTCGAGCATGCGAGAATATACTTGGAAAGAAAAACAAAACAAAAGAAATTTCAATCATCAAGAGGGTCGGTCTCGCCCACATCACCGTCGGCTCCGTCTCCTGTCGATGCACCTCCTCCGGATCCTCCTCAACTTATGCATCGGGCATCCCCGCCGCGACAGCAGCAGCGACACTCCATCCCAACATCTTCGGCGGGGAGCATCAAAGGGCATAGCAACACCGGGGGCCACGCAAATTGCCTTCGAATGTTCGGGTTCGTCTCGTATCGAGAATCAAGGATTATCACGCCGTCTGAACAGGTAATCACACTTGCCTTCATTCGGGGGTCGTTCATGCTCAACTCTCCGCCTCTTCAACCGCGCTGCAAATCTCTCGCCCTTGCGCTTACTAGTGTCTGCAGCGTTTCCTCGCGCCTCCGCCGCTCCTCCATGTCAATTGCGGTGAAAGTGCACGGATACGTCCTCTCGACAATACGAAGGTGGGAGATAGACATCCCCCTGTATAGCACCCGACTTCACGAAGAGGAAGATCGATCTTAGCCATCACTTCTCCATGCGCATGGTTTTCGGGCTTGTCCACTTCAAAACTTCTTTACGGGGAAGCAACGAGAATGAGCGTCTACCGCTTCCATGATAATCTGCGAGAGAAGAAGAGGTTATGAGCACACACAAAAAAAAAAAAAAAAAAAAAAAAAAAAGAGAGGATCATCAAAACTATCGATCGGCTAATCGGAAAATCGGAAGCGTGCACGAGATACAGGATATAAAATAAACGACCACGTTGAGATGATTCTTTATAATCTCACAAGTCGACGAGAATCCCGGAAGGAAGAGAAGTCTCTACTTACCACCTATGAAGGCTACTAATTCGGGATAACAATCAACAAGGCTTATCAAATATACGAGGAAGGCCGTGTATAACTAAGGAAGTACACACTGAAGGAGCGGTAGAGCTCATACATGTACAAGAGGAACCAAAGCGACTCTAGGATCAAGTCCCGCTTCCTTCGCATCCTTAATCAAGACCGACCAGTTCCGTGGAAATGCCCGACAATGTGAAACTATCCAGGTAAATATGTATTCACTCTAGCTTGGTCATTTACGTATGTCACCATCTCATGCCTACCACACAATAGTGTAACCATTATATGCTAGGGCGGGGGACTTAATGTTGATGGTGGATTTTCGTTTAAGGTTAAATTTGTAAGTAACCAAAAAATCATGCGTGACATCTTGTAAAAGATAAAGCCGTTTATAAGTGACGGATACTCCTCACTTAATTCACCAAGAATGGAGCATGTAGCAACAATCCCATTCGTGAATACATGAAATTCCTCCGAGGATGGAGCATGTAGCAACAATCCCTTCCTGTGAATTTCATATCAGCCTTGTATTTTCTGTACTCATTATCAGTGTGGCATGACGGCGAGTGTTACTCTTCTGAGTAACACGAACCTCCAAGCACTATAATGAAACCATGTACGAAATATCCCGTACATGGCGATTCTCGGTGTGTTATACTAGCCCGAGCCCTCTCGGTGTGTTATACTAGCCCGATTGAGCCCTCTCGGTGTGTTATACTAGCCCGATTGAGCATCCATCACTGACCATATCGGTCGGATATGATCGATCGCAGTCATCCAACTCCACAAGCATGATTGGACGACCCCCAGATCAATTCCATCACCCCCAAGCGGGTATGGAATACACACGGCCGACCCGCATGGTCGACTATTGGCCTTTGCTTGCCAAGAAACCGTCCGTACCAAGCATTATGGACGGAAAACCCTAAATTAGGGTTTGCGGCATATTACATGTGCCGCAAGCAGTCTCAACCATCCATCTTCGCAGGTATAGATGGAGGGTGTAGATGTAGACTCAAAGGCCGGAGCATGTCGACACAATCACCATGTGACCGCCTACACACTTGACCGGTCGGTCAAAACCAACCATGGTTGGTTACAACACAATCGTCCACCGAAATGGCATGGTCGCGCGGCTTTGAAAGCCAAAATTAGGGTTCGAGCCATCACGCGCGTCCATCTTCTCCGGCACGAATGGAGGGTCACGAGATCAAATCGAGCAGGTCGGTCATACCTGCATGACCACCGTGGGCCCATCTACCTCTCCATGCGGTCGGCCAAGGCATATCATGCTGGCCAATCCAAAACGCCCGCTCAAACATGCGTGGCTACACTTCCCAAATTGCAAATCGATCTCGACCACTCAACTTCACTTAGGACGGGTGGGTGGCTTAGATCACGTTTCATGAGACGGTAAGACATAGGCGTGAACATCAGCCTACCGTACACACACCAAACCAATCGGCCAAGACCGACCAAGTGGGTCATCTTGGAAAACACGCCGAAAAAGGGTATGGTGCGCGACTCCTTGCGGCATCAAACTCCTATCGCAAAATCGATCTCAACCACTCAACTTTGACGGTCAAATTGAGTGGCTTAGATCGCGCCGTCTTGGGAAAGTGAAGTATGGACGAGCACACCGGCGTGTTGTCTACACACATGCCCGGTCGGTCCTCTTCAAAACCCTTCCCATGCTTGGTTTCGACCAAGCTGAAGAGTGATGCTTGCGCACCTCTTTTAAAACCCTAATTTCATCAACGGTCGCGAGATGAGTGTCTCAAACATCATCTCATCCGTCCGACTTCACTGACTTGGTTATACAACCACAGTCGGGAGTTATTTGGTTAGTGAGGAGTCATTACCCATCACTTTACCACACCGTAATGCGATGCACTCGCATAAAATACACACGATACTTCACAAGTATCGACTTTACGAATAACGCAGTTATTCAATTGACATTACATGCTATCTCTCGTGGATCCACGATCCACATTCCGGACATCAATCATGTCACAAGGCGGGGATACTTGGGGTATTGGTCTGGCGGTTTACGGCGTGCGGCGTGCAACGCGCCATCACAAGAACGTGTTAGGAGGTCATGGACGGTTAGAGATGAACTGGAAAAGTGGGCAAGGCCGGTCGTGTGTTACCGACACACAACTCCACTACTCCATCATTCCACTACCTCCACTTCCCACGAGAAACGTGAATGAGGCTCAATGACTTGTATAAAATAGGGTCTCGCCTATTTCCAACAACAAGGAATAACGGAGAACAACACAAGTTTAGACGACGAAACCAAGTGTTAATACAAACCGTATTCAAACACTCGGGAGCACTGCTTGCATCAACCGTAAGCTTGCTCATCTTTTTCATTACAAGTCATAAGCAAGCCAACACTTTCACAATCTCAACACCTTCTTCGCTTCCCTCCCTAAGATCAACCCCATCTCCTTCACTTTGTGACCGAAACAAGTCTGGAACGGCCATTTCTTGGTTTAGGCCGGACTTGCACAGATTGATCTCTCGAATCTACAAGCACTCACCGCGCAGTGCATTTTGTTGAAGGTTTAGATTCATTCCTCATCCACACCCCAAATTACCAAATTCTGCAGGAGTAGTTTTCACCCATCAACACATGGTTACTCAAAATTATAAGGATCTAGCTGATACAGCTGCAAGATAGCAAACTCAGATAGATAACATTACTATTCAGCTGAGTAAAGAAGATTTTGATAGCCGAATCTCTACTAGTTTTGAATCTCAGATGCTGATTTTGAAGAATACGATGCAATCTCAGATGGAGAATTTCTTTTCAACAAGAATTTCCACAACGGTGAACATAGTGGAGCTCCAGGACCTAATGAAAATGGTGGAAATCCATTCCAATCTCACTTCAGAGGCCGAGATTACAATCACCACCATCGTCTTCCAAAGATGGATTTCCCACGATTCGATGGCGATAACCCAAAAGGTTGGCTTCATAAATGCGAGTATTACTTTCAGATGCACGACATTGCTGATTTTAACAAAGCTAGGATGGCTGCGATGCATTTCGATGGCAAGGCAGGTAAATGGTTTGAGAATTTTTGATTGAATAGATCACATATCACCTGGCAAGACTTAAGTGATAATGTTTGTCTTCGATTTGAGAATCCAACACATGAAAACATTGTGGGTTTGTTTAATAAAATGTCCCAACTTACAACTGTGGATGCATATTTTGAAGAAATTGAATATTTGAAAGCCTTGTTGTTAAGTAAACATAATATCTTTACTGAGGAATATTTCATTAGCAGCTTTATTGGTGGGTTAAAGGAGGAATTAAGAGAACCAGTGCTCATGTTTGGTCCAACAACACTATTAACTGCCTTCTCTCTAGCTAGAATGCAAGAGAAAACACTGGATCTGCAACAAAAGTCTGTCAAACCTACTCCAAGACCCTATACAAATTCATTTTCAACCACTAAACATTTTGCTCCATAACCAAATGTTCCACAGTCTCCTTCCACCCAACCAACACATTACACTTCAAACATATTACAAAAAACCAACACATCTTTTCCAATTAAAAGACTCACCGAGCGGTACAAGTTATAAAATCAAAAGGACTCGTGTTACAATTATGATGAATGTATTGAGAAAAGGACATGTATGTAAAAGCAACATTTGTGTTTAATGATTGGTTCTGAAGATGAGGAAATTTCCTTCGAAAATGAGGAAGCAATTCATACTAATGATGAGGACTCACCTGTGGAGAGTGACATGGAAATATCACTTCATGCATTGACAGGTAATAATTCTGGGGAAACAATTAGAATTCCTGGCTTCATTAAAAAGAAATCTATATCAGTACTCATAGATACAGGTAGCACACATAGTTTTATTGATAGTGAAGTGGCCAAGCATCTCAACTGCTCCATTAAGCCAACTGTTAGCATGTTAGTCACTGTGGCAAATGGTGATAGAACTGTCAGTAATGGCATCTGCTCCAACTTAACTTGGTCTATGCATAATCACAAATTTTCTAGGAGTTTAAGATTATTACCACTAGGTGGCTGTGATTTGGTATGGGGAGCTTAGTGGATCAAGCAATTGGGTGATGTGATTTTTAATTTCTCAAAGCTGAGCATATCTTTCAAACACAATGGGAAGAAGATTACACTTACTGGAGCTCAGGACAAAGCTTCCATCAGCATGATGAGTGGCAATGCAGCTAAGAGGTTTTTCAAAAAAACACACTCATGGACTCATTGGTCAACTATTCACCATTTCCACTTCCACACCACCCAGTTCTCCACATCCCATTTCAGAACTGCTACAAAAATATCCTGATATTTTCTCTGATCCAAAAACACTTCCACCTCAAAGAAGCCTAAACCACTCAATTCCCCTCAAACCAAATTCTGAACCAGTTAACATGAGGCCTTATAAATATCCTTACATTCAGAAATCAATGGTGGAACAACTAGTTCAGGATATGCTTCACTCTGGTATTATTCAAGCAAGTCATAGTCCTTTTGCAGCTCCTATACTTCTAGTCAAAAAGAGGGACAACACATGGAGGTTCTGTGTAGATTATAGAAAGCTTAACAACATCACAGTCAAAGATAAATGTCCCATTCCAATTATAGAAGAATTGCTTGATGAATTACAGGGTAAGAAATTTTTCTCTAAAATTGATTTAAGAGCTGGATATCATCAAATCAGAGTCACTTCTGCTGACATCTACAAGATATCATTTAGAACTCATCATGGTCATTTTGAATTCAAAGTGATGCCATTTGGGCTCACCAATGCACCTGCTACTTTCCAGGCCCTCATGAATGATGTATTTAAGGAACATTTAAGGAAATTCATCCTGGTATTCTTTGATGACATCCTTGTTTATAGTTCAACCCTAGAGGAGCATTTCTTACACTTACAGATTACATTGGATATCTTGAGACAACACCACCTATTTGCAAAACTTTCAAAGTGCTGCTTTGGGCAAACTGAGCTGGAATATTTAGGCCATATAATTACTGCTGAAGGAGTTAAAGCTGATCCTGAAAAGATATCTGCTATGGTCAATTGGCCACTTCCTCATACACTCAAAGAACTCAGGGTATTTTTGGGCCTCACAGGCTATTACAGAAAATTTGTGAAAGATTATGGCCTCATAAGCAGACCACTCACTGACCTGCTAAATAAAAATGCATTCCTTTGGTCTCCAGCAGCTACTACAGCTTTTCAGAAACTCAAGGAATCCATGTCTACAACTCCTGTGCTAGCACTGCCAAACTTCAATAAACAATTTGTGCTTGAAACTGATGCTTGTGATGTTGATATTGGTGATGTTCTCATGCAGGAGGGAAAACCACTTGCCTTCTCAGTAAACCTCTTGGACCAAGAGCAGCTGCATTATCCACTTATGAAAAAGAGTTGCTATCTATTGTTCAAGCTGTTACCAGATGGAGACATTATTTACAAGGTAACCACTTCATTATTCAAACTGAACACTAGAGCATCAAATATTTTTTAGAACAGAAGATCTCTACTATCTTACAACAAATGTGGTTGATGAAACTTCTGGGATTTGATTATGAAATAAGATATAAAAAGGGCTCTGACAACACAGTTGCTGATGCACTTTCAAGAAGAACTCATGATGTTGGTGCTTGTCAGACAATCTCAATTCCACAACCAGCTTGGTCTCAGGAAACTATTCCTAGTTATTCTGGTGATGCAAAGGTACAGGCACTCATTGCACAACTTACACTTAACTCAGCTACTCTTACACACTATTCTTACACTGATGGTGTTCTGAGATACAAAGCAAGACTCTATATTGGCTCAAGTTCAAATATCAAGGCTTAAATTTTGGATTGCATCCACTCATCTGCAGTTGGTGGACATTCTGGTATTCAGGCCACCTATATAAGAGCCAAAGCCACATTCTTTTGGCCTGCCATGAAGAGAGAGATCCTACAATATGTGTCTGCCTGTGATGTTTGTCAAAGAAATAAAAGTGAAAACACTTTTCCAGATGGATTGTTGTAACCCTTGCCAATTCCTGATCATGCTTGGCATCACATCTCTATGGACTTTATAGAAACCCTACCGATGAGTGAAATAAAATCTGTTATCGTGGTGGTGGTAGACAAATTAACCAAGTATGTGATAAGCACGAAAGTGCGATGCTTTTTCACCCATAATTGCAATAGCTAAGACTTATTATTTCTCTAATAAACTTGTTTTAGTTGTGTTTGGAAGAATAAGCTCTTGTGGAGAATTGGCTTGAAAAAATGTTATTTGCACCCGGAGGACATGTGTTATTCGGACTCTCAATGTTAGTTAAGGGACAACTCAATTACTAAGGGGCACCTCAATGGATAAGGGGTACCTTCCTCACTATTTACACCCCAAAAGGCAAGTGCTAAAGGGACACCCGTACAAGATTAGGGGAGGACATCTTCTTCCCAAATTCAATAATGTAACCGCGGGAAAACTGGTTTTTGAACCTGTCGGAATTAGGGTTTTGATTTTAGAGGAGTTTGAGTGAGACTCAATGGATGGATTTGATGGTATGGGTTTATGAGAGCTATACAGGGTTGGTATGATCAATGATTTCGATTATAATTGGTCGAAGATTCGGATTGATGAAAACAGAGTAGTGGAAGTATTCCCGGGATTTCTCAAGATTTCCTGCATTGAGTTTGAACTTATTGATTTGGTCGGATTTGATGCTTGTTTTGGATTGATACCACCCTGGTATGACAAAACAGGTATGGTAATAGAATCAAAAGAGAAGATTTCACGCAATTTTGATAAAGCGAGGAAGAGAAGAAAACACTCGAGTTTTTGGGTTCTGTTTTTGGTAGCTACATGGGAATAGAAGGAGAGAATATCTTTTGTTAGCTGGTATTCTATCTCAGGAAAGAATTTTCTACAAACAGGAGACGTGTATGAGAAGAAAAAAAGAAAGATTTCATAAAAAAAAAACACGAGACTATCACGGGTATACCTTTTGTTGTCACGAGCTGTTGAGTTATTTAAGGGATTTGCGTGCGGCCTGAGAGTGTTTGACACCATTTGGGACATGCAACAACGTGTTTGGATGTATTTCTTCTACCACATATGCGTGAAAGAGAAGAATAAGGAAATATTTTCCACGACTGGCAGTGAAGAATGATACCGAGTTATGACGAGATTATGAGGATTTATTCTCGGCCCAATTGGGTATATAAAGGCTACTGGAATCACAGAAGAGGAGATCGAGTGATTGGGGAAGCGACAACGAGGAATAGGAAGCTGTAGAGCAGATTTTTCTGCTGCTGCAGTGAAGAAGAAGCTGAAAAACTTTGTACTGTCAGTAACTGTCGTTTACTTTAAATTGATTTATGATTATAATTAATTAGTTATTATTTTATTTGATGGGTCATGCTTGCTTAAATGTTTGATGTCCCATGCTTACGATTTATAACTAATATTTTGAGAATCTACCTTGGCAAAAATAAGAGTCCATGTTTTTATTTATTGAGCTATAATTGCTGAAAAATAAATAATTGAACCTAATGATATGAATTCGGTGAGATCTTAGTCCAAGTAACTCTCGCTTTTATTTATTATTTTCATTAAATCTTTAAATTTAATCTTCAGAAGTCTTAGAGTTCGAATCTTATTTACTACAACATCAGTATGCACATTTTATTGGACTGCATCATCCATATACTGCTTCCTCTGTGGCTAGGGAATTCATCAATCAGGTTTACAAACTCCATGGACTGCCTGCATCCATTGTGTCTGACAGAGACAAAATCCTCACCAACCATTTTTGGCAAGATTTGTTTAAGGCACTGGGTACACAATTACATCTCAGCACTAGCTATCATCCCCAGACTGAAAGAGTGAATTCATGTTTGGAGAGCTACCTCAGATGCATGTGTGTCCATCAACCAAAAAAATGGCACCAATGGTTACCTCTTGCTGAATGGTGGTACAATACCAATTACCACACAAGCCTGAAAGTAAGTCCCTTTACTGCACTTTATGGTTATAATCCACCTCATTTATATTTTCCTTCTACCTCCACCACATATGTTGCTGTTGTTGAAGAGTACTTAAAACAAAGGGATGTTGTGTTAGAGTGACTGAAAGACTCACTCCACAAGTCACAAGAAAGAATGAAGTTCTATGCAGACAAAACCAGAGTGGATAGAAGTTTTGAAGTAGGTGATAGAGTATATTTAAATCTACAACCTTACGGACAAGCTTCCTTAGCTTTGAGAAGGAATTTGAAGCTTGCAGGCAAGTACTATGGCCCATTCACCATCCTCCAAAAATTGGCAGTGTAGCCTACAAGTTACAATTGCCTGCAGAAGCCAGAATTCATCCTATTTTTCATGTCTCTCATCTCAATAAGCAGATTGGTGCCAGCCACACTATCTCACCCACACTGCCAGTCAGAAATGGTGTCTCAATCCCTCAACTTCTCATTCAATAAACCAATGCCACATCTGAGGATGCCACTTGGGAGGATGCTGGCAACATAAGGAGACACTTTCCAAAGTTCAATCCTTAAGGACAAGGATTTGGTGATGGAGAGGGTATTTGTCATATACCTGCATATGACAAGCCATGAGCTATGGGCTGCCCTGATTAACTCAGTGGGTGTAGTTAGTATTGTTAAGTGGCTAAAAGCTAAGTGACAAGTGTCACGCTAGGATTAGTTAAACCCGATTAGGGTTATCTCTCTCTTTTGCTTCTTTAATATAATGTAAGAACATTACCATTTTCATGTATGAGAAGTTAATGAAGTAACCTGAGGCTGCTACGGAAGATGTTTTATTGTTTCCGTTCCATTTTCCGATTAAACTCGATATTTACGCTAGTTAATCGTACTAGACAAAGATCTGATTCTTAGCTATGATTGGATTCGATTATTTGTACTTATGCGGTGATCAATTCTATTGTATTAGATTCATGTCTATATTTGTATTCATACCTTTTCACATTGATTAGATCTAAGTATGTGGGCATCTAATTTTATGTCAATTTTAGTAAGTAGAATAACTCATCACTTGGAACTGGTTCTACAAAGCGCAAATTATCAAGTTGGCGCTAAGCCAAACATGTCCTTTTAGGTGCTATCAAGTTACTGACATGGATAATTATAGTTGAAAAATATTTAGGCTACCTAAATACAACACCAACTTTTTCGTAGGCAATCTGTATGGACAAACCCAACACAACTCCAAGAGCTAAACTCAATCAATGAATAATGTCTAGAGTTATCTCTCTCTCTCTCCTTCTCTTGCGATTAGAACGTTTACAGAACCAAATACGTGAACCTAATCACAAAGAGATAACTTGGACGGTACCAAAAACCAATGTCCAAGATTCAATCAAGTTGTATCCAACAAACTAGGTCCGACGTATATCTACTTTGATTGATCACGCACAACCTGTGATATTTCAATTATAAAGATAAATAGTATATTGCGGAAAAAGAAATAACACAGACACCAGAAGTTTTGTTAACGAGGAAACCGCAAATGCAGAAAAACCCCAGGACCTAGTCCAGGTTGAATACCAAACTGTATTAAGCCGCTACAGACACTAGCATACTACCAATTAACTTCGGCCTGGAATGTAGTTGAGCCCGAACTCAGTCTCATACCGATTCATGTACATTCGCGCTCCTTACGCCTCTTGAATCCCAGCAAAACTCCGCGTAATTGATTCCATAAGATGACGTCACACCAACTAAGAGTTGTTTCAAATCAATTGAAGACTTTGAACCAATATGCCTCCCACAAATTAATCATATATAAGTGATTTCCTTTACGATCGAAATGTATTTCGATCAAGGTGGTTTGGAAATCTATAGCAATAGACAAAGTCTAGCTAACATCAAAATCTGGACTTATGCATCCCGAAGTGCATCCTAGATTATTATTCACCTCACAAGTATAAAACTTGCGGAATCACAAAGTTTGAGACAAAGAGAACTTTGTGATTTCTATATATCTTGTTCAAGTGATCAAGATACTCGAGTTATCCTGATCCCTATGAAGTGATCCCTGTGATTTCTATATATCTTGTTCAACAATCGAACAGGATCAGGATACTCGAGTTATCAAGATAAAAGATAACTGGACATGGCTTCATGATTCCCATGAAGTCTTTGTAGTCGCTAAACCCTAAAAGGGTTTCTGGATAGGACGACACTTGATACAACTAGGACACACCAAAAAGTAGTGTCGGAATTCAAAGATCCTAGTTGCTTGGAGTTCCCCTTTTATAGACATTCAAAGTATAGGTTGCTTTAGATTTAAGCTAAGATAGCTATGGTACCAAGCAAACAATATCCACCATTGGATGAATCTTTTAATATGATTTACATAAACAAGATATACACTCTGGTTATGTGAAACCGTAACTGAAAATACGATGGTACCCAAATACACCACAATCTTTTTGTTTTAACCTATAAGTGATCGTCTATGGATATAGTCGAGACAATACAACAAATCGGTATTCACACTTTGTGTGATTGTCTATGGATACAAGATCGTGACAATACGACTACCAAAGTGTGATACTTGATAATAGGTTCAGACTTAACCAAACTCTATAGGATCACAATCAAGTATATCGGAGTTAACGTTTGTGTATTTTACTTCTAATTATAATAAACAATTATAATTGTGGAAATAGAAAAGTAAATGACACAGCAAGATTTTGTTAACGAGGAAACTACAAATGCAAAAAAACCCTGGGACCTAGTCCAAAATTGAGTACTCTCAGAATTAAGCCGCTATACAAAATCTACACCAACTTCGTATAGTTGAGACCAAGCAATTACCCCTAGTTCACTTAGTTTCCTCGTATCCCTGCGCTTCCGACTTCGAAGGTCATGCTCTGGTACAATTCCTTTGGATTGTATTCCAAACAGTAAAGGTACAACAAATCTGTTTGGTAACAACTCTATTGATTCTTTCCAAGATAAAGATATCTCAAGTCATACACAAAGGCTCTTCCGTTTAATCTAATAAATTCCTTTGCCTGGTTAGATCAATTTATCCCATAACTAACAAAGCAATTAATTTTAGATTCGCAATTAATCAATATATATCTCAACGAGAAACTATAAAGTGATGCCGATCTCGCGTAACTAATCAATCAAATAAATCCGATTCTAGCTGGATCCCAGCCGATCAAGGTTTGTGCACACACAAAGATATGGGAACTAATACGAAATCTTCTTTATCTTCAAATCTTCTTTAATCTTTAATAATAACCTGCATAACACCACTTGAATATCTTGTGATCAATCACACACATAACAAAGTCTGTTAACAATGGATTATCACAAGATGTCTTTAGATATACCAATAGTTCTAAAGATCCCGTCGATACTTCGATCTAGTTTGAGTGAATCTTATATCTGAAGAGAAGATTCTCAAGAATAAACAAACTAGGTGCAATCAAATTTTCAACAACCGTTAGTCAATCATATCAATCGAAAACTAATAACACTGCAATTATCTAGTTTCCCACCAACGGTACTCGTAGAGCTTCTTGATCCCAAAGAAGTCTTTAAACGACCAGTCGTAAGAGATTTCACCTAATTAGGATACTTTCATCTCCGAATAGACGGCTCCACCAGAAACAACAAGAAATGAAGTTTTCCTGGCTCTTAGGATAGTTTGCTATAAATGCAAACTTAGGTATTTATAGACCAAGGATGCTTGTACACCAAGGAATTTCTAAAACCGAAAATATTCTAAAGATATGCAATGAATGGCAAGATTCGGTTTTCCTAATTCCAATAAATGCTTGTCCAAAATTTCCGAAATCTCTCAATAAAAAATCTTCAATTAGTAAATGCACATTACTAATTTTTATTCTCTAGAGATATGCATTTAATTGTTGGTAATTAATGCATATAAAACCAAAAACCTTAATTAAAAGATTCTCAATTTATTTCGGCACTGAAAAGACGAGGGTACCCAAATACACCACAATCTTTAAATTATCCACCTGTAAGTCCTCTTACCGAAAGTGATTGTCTATGGACAAAGTCGAGACAATACTACAAATCGGTATTCGCACTTTGTGTGATCATCTATGGATACAAGATCGAGACAATACAACAATAAAAGTGTGATTACTTGATAATAGGTTCGGACTTAACCAAACTCTAGAGGATCACTATCAAGTAATACGGAGTTAACGTTTGTGTATTTTACTTTTAATTATAATAAACAATTATAATTACGGAAATAGAAAAGTAAAAGACACATCAAGATTTTGTTAACGAGGAAACCACAAATGCAGAAAAACCCTGGGACCTAGTCCAGAATTGAATACTCTCGGAATTAAGCCGATATACAAAATCTAACAAACTTCGTATAGTTGATACCAAGCAACTAAACCTATAGTTCACCTAGTTTCTTCAGTATCCCTGCGCTTCATACATTCAATAAGTGCACGCACTGGAACAATTCCTTTGGATCGTATTCCAACAGTAAAGGAACAACAAATATGTTTGGTAACAACTCTCTTGATTCTTATAGATGAAGATATCTCAAGTCATAAGCAAAGGCTCTTCTGTTTAACAAATAAACTCCTTTGCCTGGTCAGATAAATTTATCCAACAACTACCAAAGTAGCAGAGTTTAGATTTGCAATCAATCAATTTAGTATCAAACAAGAAACTATAAGGTGATGTCGATCTTACACAACTAATCAATCGAATAAATCGATTCTAGTTGGATCCCCGGGCGATCAAGATTTGTGCACACCCAAAGAATTTAAAACCAAATAGAAATCTTCTTTGTCTTCAAATCTTCTTTAATATTCATAAACACCAACATAACACCACTTGAATCTCTTGTGATCAACAACGCACAGAACAGAGTTTGTTAACAATGGATTATCACAAGACGTCTTTAGATCTACAAAAAGTTCTAAAGATCCGTTTAAACTTCGATCTAGTTTGAGTGAATCTTATATCGAAGAGAAGATTCTCAAGAATAAACAAACTAGGTGCAATCAAAGTTCAACAACCGTTAGTCAATCAAATCAATCGAAAACTAAAGTAAACTGCAATTATCCAGATTCCCACCAATGGTGCTCGTAGACGCTTCTTGATCCCACAGAAGTCTTTAAACGAGCGGTCGTAAGAGATTTCGCCTAATTAAGGTACTTTCCTCTCTGAATAGACGGCTCCACCAGAAACAACAAAAAGATGAAGTTTTCCTGGCTCTTAGGATAGTTTGCTCGAAATACAAACTTGGGTATTTATAGACCAAGGATGTTTGGACAGCAAGGAATTTCCAAAACCGAATTATTCTTAAGATATGCAATAAATGCCCAAAATGGTTTTCATAATTCCTGGAAATGCTTTGTCCAATATTTCCGAAATATCACTGGAAAATCTCCAATTAGTAAATGCACATTACCAATTTTTATTTTCCAGAGATATGCATTTAATTGCCGGTAATTAAAAGCATATAAAATTAATAACCTTAATTAAAAGATTCTTAATTTATTTCGTTCTGGGATCTCCTTGAGTTATTAAGGAATATCTTTGAACAATAAAAGATAAGAGTTACTGAACATGTTCAAAGTATGTCGACATCTTTTCTTCTTTGTAAATCCTTTTTCATATTTACAATCTTGGAATCGATTATACCACACTTCCAAACAAGTTTAGAATTGGTTCTGTATTCCGAGAACAACTATGTGATTGATCAAATATCAATACACTAATCATGGGTTTACGTTTCTACCTTAATATGGTTCTGGGACCGGTTACATCGGTTACCGAGGATCGGTTACGTCAATTACCGCGATCTAGGTTACCATATTCTCATGGTATTAGTTGTGACCGGTTACACAAGTCACTAGGATCGGTTACACCAATTACCAGGACCGGTTACGCCAATTACAAGGATCGATTACACAACTCTTTTGTGATTGGTCATACCAATTACTAGGATCGATTACACCAATTACAAATATCGATCATACCATCTTAGGTGATTACTTAGGATCAGTTACACTAATAAAAGTCATACCAATACATAACTCAGGCACTGTGATTAGTTTTACCAAGATACATAACAAGTTATGATCGGTTCTACTAACTCACACATATTGGTAATCCAAACATATGCAGTGAATAACAATACCAATAAGACTAGTGATTTCCCTTTCGATTCATAAAACAAGTTCAATGAATGTACTTCCTTTAAACAAATGTAAACATTGTTTCCTATGATGAAATCTTCACCTTTACCCATACACATAATCACAATAGCATTCATACGATTATGTCGATGTCTTACATACGAAGTTCAAAAGATAAGCGTTATACTTCGTATTCTAATTCCTTAACACTATGTCTCACTACTAGAGTATAGTCATTCACAGCTTCACAATTATGTTTTCAATATAGCACGACTTGAAATATATGTTAGGAATGAAATAGTTCAAGTCAAAATATTACTAACCTCAAGAGGAAGGATGATGTCGTCGTTGTAGCTTGTTACTTCTTCACATTCTTCAAGTCTTCAAGTAATACTTGTATGTCTCATAATCCTAAACTTTCTAGCCTTATCTATACGAAGTTGTCTCTAGTACATTGTAGTTGCAGGATTTCCCACACTACACCCCTCACTCAAATCTGTTTAATCAATCCATTTGAAGATGAACAATGATGTGTTTTATTAATTGTTTTCTTGAAAGATTTACAAAGAAATGTAGAACAAAGCTAAAGAAATTACAATCTCTCTTTCCTTTCTCTCTCCTAATGACTTGTTTCACAATTCAAAAAGACCTCTCCTTACATGAGACTTACTCGACCCTTTATATAGGGTATTACATAGTGGGTGACAGCTATCTCGTGTCCCTTATTTTTTGAAACGTTTCGCGAATGCTCGCGAATATACAATCTGTTTGCCTTCGCGACACTCTTAAATCTCGCCAAGTCTTTCACACTTTCCTCATGTTCGATTGTCGTCATCTATTACGTCATTTATTTACCTTCATGCGACTCCTTCGCGATGCGGTTGTTTATTAATCTCGCGAAGTATTGTTGTCGCGATATTGCAGTCCTACATCTTGCCTCTTTTTCCTTGAATATCGCTTGGAGAGCGATTTTAAGGAAAAATTTGTTATTTGTGGTGATCTTTGACATTTGTTGATGAAGGAACGGCGAAAGAATCTTGGACTTGAAAAGTACGTACTTGCCTCTATTCTTTTGCGAAGTTGAAGCTTTGCGAAGTGAACAAGAAGTAATATATCTTCAATTTCCCACAGAAATTTGATTCCTTGAATCTTGGGATGACCGTTTACACGTGTCTAAAATTACTCTTTCTAGGTATATTTAATGTTATCCGGTCACCCTTTTCTTCTATTTAAGGAGAACGCTGCTGTGAAAACCATTCCTTCTCTTCTTCTATATCTTCTTCATCGCGCAACTATTTCCTGCTATTTATCTTCATCCTCTTCTTTTTATTATCTTTAAATTTATCGTCTTCATGGCATCCGGGTTCGTTATTTTCATTGATTTTGATTATTCTCTTGATTGATCTCCCTTATTGAAATTACTTCATCTTGATTTTGTTCTTCTTTTGATATTTCTTTCGCCATTTTTGTTTAGCAAGAACAAACCCAGACTCTAAAATATACCGTGGTGAACCCTAACATCCCCCTTTGGTTCGCATGACCAAAATCTTCTTCGCAAATCAAGTCTCGGCTTCAAAAAACAACTTTGCGAGTAGTAAGGTATTTTTAGAGATATTTACTCCTTTAATAGCAATTTTGTGCCTCTGTTTCTTAGTTGATTTATTATTCGCGGGATAATAAAAATGATGACAGATCTCCCAAAAGGTCTCGCCATAATACATTAGATGCCTCTGCATTTTGCTCATTTGTTCCTTTTTTGGGATTCAAGCATTCTTCTTTCCCTACGATGTCTTCGCAAGGCAAATCTCCCTCTGCGAGAGACTTCTTAGCAAGATAATCCCATTTCTTCTTCTCAACATAATGTACCATTCCCTGCGGTGTCACGCGGGATAAATCAATCCACTGAATTTTACGCGAATGAAATTCTTGGACATGCCTATTCCTACTTTTTTACTTTTACCTCGCCTCCACCTATTGATCGGTCTCTCCTATTGGCGGTCTTATAACTATGGGTGACTCAACTTTTCCTTCTTCCTCTACCATTTCTTCTTCCTCAAAAAATCTATCTTTCTTAGCAAAGAAAATTTGGAAGGGATAGACATAGCTTTTAAAATTTTATCGAGATACCATGAATGATGTTAAAAAAGCCTCCACTGATCCCACCAAATCTAGCGTTTCGAGTCTTTGGGTAAATTCTTTGGTTAGATACGATATCGCGAGCATCCTTGGAACAAGAAATTAAGACTTTGAAGAATAATCTTCATAATACTTTGTTGGATCGCGATAATCTTCGCAAGAAAAATGAAGAATTAAAGGTATCTCTCCTCCCCCCCTTTTTTTTTTTTTTTTTTTTTGAAACTTGGTTAAGCCTCTCAAGTTTTGCACGAAACGTAAGATGGAGATATATCAACTGGAATCTATTGTGGAAGAGACTCGAACGGAAAGAGAGGCTGGATGGAGCAGTATAATCGTTTAGATAATCTTCATAGCACGTTTTCTATGGACCAAATAAATAATCTTTCCCAAGAAAACATCTGCTTAGTTCAAAACCAAGAATTATTAAGTAATGAAGTGTCGCGTCTCTCATATTCTTTGAATAAATCTAATTTGGAGTTGGAAACCTTATCAGATGAAAACTTTAACTTTATCTCTTGAGAGGCGAGCTTTATTGGATAAGGTGGCAATATCCTCACAACAACTTGATGCTTGTAAAAAATCATTGAATGAGCAAGAACAGTCTATCTTCCTACTGAAAAATAAACTTGAAGATACTACCACTGAAAGAGATAAACTTACCGAGAATAGAATAAATCTAAGTGTGAAAGCCAACCAACTCAAGGATGATTATACCAAGTTAAAAAAGAATCCCATTCTTCCCTTGCGAATCAAAATAAGTTATTGATTTCTAACGAAAAAGAGTTTGCGGTCGCGGTTAAAAGGTCTTGTTGGTGATGGTTTTGATAATGCTATGGAAAACTTGGGGAATAATTGCTTGGCCCTTACTCAATATCTTTTCGCGAAGGAAGGTAGTCATAAGATTTATTTGCCTTTTCCATTATTTTTCTTTTCTAATTTTTCTTTTCCATTATATACCATTTTTCATCTTATAATTTTAATGTCTTCCTTTACTCTTGCGAGAATCCGAGAAAAATCTTCACTCTTCTCTATCTACTTTGGAAGCGGCGCATCTTTAAAATTTGTAAGGAAAATGCAACGCTAGTTGCTTCTCTTGCCCAATCTCGCGGCCAGGAGGCCGAGGAAAGGAGGTTTAACTACCTTAATCATCTTAAAGATATCCAGTAGAAATCAACGAAGCGCTTCTTCGCCAATTTCCTCCCAAAGCGAAGTTCTTGTGAATAATATTTTACTTTCTAAATCCTTGATCCTGTCTATGTTGAACCATTGGAAGTTGAAGATGATGAAGTACCCATCTCTCCCAGAAGCGGTGATTATGATTATGAAAGGCTGAAGACCTCGCTAATAATGAAGTTATCAATAAGGAATCTTGCGAAAGAATTTACGATGAAAACCCTTCAGCGCGAGGTGAAGCTGATAAGATTGTTGAAGAAGCTTTACCACCTCCTTGATTGAGCAAGTTGATATAGAGAATTAAGTTTCTTCGTAACTTTGTTGAATTTTTTTTTTTTTTTTTTTTTTTTGATTGCAAAGTACTAAGTCTGGTGTTGGATGAATTAGTTTCTCTTTCTGTTTGATTATAAGAACTCATTTCGCCACTCTATCAAGTAATCCCTTTATTTTCCATTAAATCTTTTGTTGTAATCTTTCTCGCGATGGAAAGATCTTGATTGCCTATATTCAAAATGTTTAAAAAATTTTCTTGAATGTCGTTATTGCGACAAGATCGCGAGATGTCTCTACATTTTCATGTAATGACCCATTGGTCTTGCCTTATCATTATTTGTGTGGTCTTATTTTGCCTTCCTAAGTAAAGGTCTTATTTTGCCACCCCTCATTGCGACAAGGTCGCGCAGCGTCTTTACATTTTCATGTAATGACCCATTGATCTTGTCTTATCATTTCTTAAGTATTTTTGCCTCTGCGGGACATTTGTATTTGCGACAATATGACCAGGTTTAAATGTTCTTGCGACCATAAAATCCCGTGACATTGTCGTCTTTGCGATGAAATCGCATGACGTTCTTACATTTTTATGTAAAAACCCATTGATCTCATCTTACCCTCGCGTTAGTATTATTGCCTCTGTAGGATCATTGCACAAATATGACAATCCTAAATTCTCTTGCGATAATAAAGCCTCATGACATTTGCGTCTTTTGACACTTATCGGCTCCCTAATGGAGGGTGCCGCCCTTATCTTCTCCCTGGTTGCCCCTTCAAGGAGCGTACATCGGCCATACAAGACTAGCTCACTCCCATCCGGTCTTAACAACAACCAGTTGTTTTTCGCAGTCTCTTATCCCTTATACCTATAGGGCTTATGGTTACGAGACTACACCTAAGTGGAGTTTTCTTCGGGTAGAGTGCGGCATGTGCCAAGACTTGTCAAGAGTGGTAAGGAAGTTCCATGCTCCCCGCACTCTTGACTCAACCGTGTACCTCGAGCGCCTTGGTCATACACGGCTCCTTGGAAGAGACCCTCGGGCCCAACCGGGGGTATAACCTTATATATATATAGTTGGAAATCCAAGGTATCTCCCGGATAGGCTTTTATGGGCCCCCAATCTCCATGACCCGAGGTTTGGGAGCGGTGTAACCTTCCACCGAGCCATGTTAAGAGATACCCCCTTATATGACGTACTTTAGGTCTTACATTTGCCTCTTGCGAAATATCATTCGCGAACTAGGGTGTACGCCATAAAGGTTTGTCCCATTCACTGCTCATTCATTTTATCAATTTATTCAATCATTTGTCTGCCGAAGTTTTCGCACAATCTCATTCAATTATTCAATAGATTTGTACACATTCTTCATGGCGAGATTCACGTACAATTTTTCCAACCATCATCTCTGCTTCTTATCCTTATCATACTTTCACCATTAAATTGTTATCTTTTCGTAATTATTCATTTTTACACCTTTTATTCTTACTTCCTTCGCCTCTGCGTGGTCAAGCTTTCAATATCTCCTTTCCATTATGATATTCAATTGTTTTCATGCATTCATTTCTCATTGCCTCTTCTTCTACTTTGTTTCCATGGTATCTACCATTAACCTTTCTTTTCTTTGCACATCCTTTGCATTCTTCCTCAATCTTTCCTTTTTTCGCAGCTCTCGTTGCAGCTCTCTAAAACAAATTTTTATTCTTTGCCCCAACTTCTATAACAAATGTTCCTTTTCCTTTTCTTTGGTGGCGGTAAATGTTGAGCTTTCTCTTCTTCTTTTTAAAGTGATTGACTTCCTTGGTTGATCATTCGCGAGGATAATTCTCTTAATGTTTAGGTCATTTGTTAGGTGCCGTGGAAGCGGTGGTAGAACGAGAATTCGTGACTCCTATCTCGGTGGTGGTTCACTTCCCACGTTTCATGGTGCGGGTATATTTTCCATCAAAAGTATTGCTTCCCATATTTTTTCCACCTTTGGCATTCAATGGCGGCATTTTAATTTCCTCCCACGCTCTCTGTGACTTCATTGTCTTCTCTATGATAATTACGCCTCACGGCCTCCATAAGTCTCTTGCGAATTATGCCTTTGACCTCCATAGGTTTCTTGCGGTTGATCAATCCTTTGAATTTTATTATTTCCGCCACGGTTGTAGAAATTTCTTTCTCTTTCAAATTCTTTCACGATCGTGACTTCCCATAGCTACCAATTTTGTTTGTTTATCATCTACCATTCTCTCTTGTTGCCCTTGCGATGTGCTCGCCCTTTGTGTGTGTACAAGTTGAGGTAATAAACTTCCATTGCGATGCTAGAATTTGTGTTCCATGCATGGATAAGATTCCATCTCGTTCTGTCTTTCTTCTAAAGCGATATATTCTTCCTGGAGTTACCATGATTGATCATTGTAATCGTATTCTTGATTCTAAAAACACGAACATACAATAGATTGGTTGCGAACATAGCATTTATGAATGACAAATTATGAGGTATCTTTCATCTACCCACCAGAGCCATCTCGCTGCACATCGTCTTCCATCGACGAGTTAGATGTCTGGCTCTCGCCAACTCTTTGTTTTAGCCCAAATACATCTTCAATACCGGTCGCGAAGAGTTGTTACTTATATACGCCCCTAAGAATATAGCACGTAAATGATTAAATGATGTGATTGTATTCCTTGGTAAACCCTCGAACCATTTCAACGCTTCTTAGTTAAACTCGACATGTGAAGTATTTTGCACAATATAGCGTCATGGTTTTCCATTGTAGCATACATCTCACGTAAGCCTTGATGTGTTGTCTTTGCTAAGTTGACCCATCAAAAATGCTAGTTAGTGCTGGTAAGTTGCATTTTGGGGTATTCCTCTAACTGCACTTCTAGTGTAAAAGGATTTTCGCAGCCTCTTTGATAGCTTCATCTAACTGCCTTCTCCCTCCCTCCTTCTCTTACGTTGTTCAATATTCCTCTCATCTCTTGCCAATTCTCATGAGAATTTGTTCATTGCCTCGGAAATTTGAATTGATCGGTCTCTTTAATTATAGCTCTCCTTCTAACCGTTCAGTGTCTACTTTTTTGTATTCTTTTCGTATTCTTCGTTAATATCTCCATTGTTGCGATTTCGCTCACGCCCTCCTCTCTCGATTATCATGATTATTCTCGTAGGATCGCCTCTTCTAATTCTAGATTTTCCATTTCTGCTCTCAATCTTTCTCTCTCGCGGGATAGACGTGCTTGCTCGGTGTAATGCTTTTCAATATCATCTTCAATTTCCTTTTGTTTCCTTTGTGTTTCTTCATTAGTCAGGTTATCTGTCCTCAGGCTGCCTATCTTCTTGATTTCCATCATCGTGATTATTCACCAAAAATATAACGATTTTCTATTAATTCTCTCTTGGCAGACCTCCTTAGCCATGATTTAACTCTCTTTTCCAAATTTTCTTCATTAATGTTTTCTCGCAGGTAATGTTCTCCTCCTATCTTCTCTGATCTTGATCTTGATGCGTGATCTTCTATTTTGCAATCTCGGATTTTCCATTCTCAACTCGTGATTTTGCCTTGTTAAATTTGCACGTTCTCATTTCTAACCGCCTTTCTTCATACATTGTTTGTCCAATGTCTCTAATCTGCGATCTCTTCATTTCACTAATTGTTTCTCCCATCTCTTCTCGATTTCCCTCTTCTGTCTATTATTCATCAATTGTTGTACTTCTTCTCTTTCTTAGTAGAATCGATCTCCATGTATGCACGCTCACTCTATCATAATCGACACTGTTTAGTCTTTGGTTGAATTGGTGGTTGAGTTGATGGTTGAATTGGTGGTTGAATTGGATCTTCTTCGATTTCTTGCATTTATCCTTGATGGTTCACCTACTTCATTTCTTCTTTCTCCCACTAATCTTCCACTTCTCCTTACGATGGTTGGTTGTTACGATGCGTTCTTTCTCCTAGCCATTTCTCAATTTTAGTAAAAAATTATTCAAGATTTCTTTCTTGTTATCTCTCTAATTCTTCCAATTCACAAGGTTGATCTTCTTCAATCCTGTTTCTAGCGCATATGTAGTTGGGATTTCCCACACTACACCCCTCACTCAAAAATCTGTTTAATCAATCCATTTGAAGATGAACAATGATGTGTTTTATTAATTGTTTTCTTGAAAGATTTACAAAGAAATGTAGAACAAAGCAAAAGAAATTACAATCTCTCTTTCCTTTCTCTCTCCTAATGACTTGTTTCACATGTCAAAAAGACCTCTCCTTACAACAGACTTTTCGACCCTTTATATAGGGTATTACATAGTGGTGACAACTATCTTTGTCCCTTATTTTGAAACGTTTCGCGAATGCTCGCGAATATACAATCATTTTGCCTTCACGACACTCTTAAATCTCGCCAAGTCTTTCACACTTTCCTCATGTTTCGATTGTCGTCATCTATTACGTCATTTATTTACCTTCATTGCGACTCCTTCGCGATGCGGTTGTTTATTAATCTCGCGAAGTATTGTTGTCGCGATATTCTGGTCCTACATACATAATCAAGCGACTCTTTAATTGAGTTTTGATTCACTAAAATATGACAACCAAACTTGACATACCAACGCTTGGTGGGTTCAACCGAAGCTCTTTCTATGAGCACATGATCTCCTTGATTACTAAGGAATATCTTTGAAAAATAAATGATAAGGATTCTCAATGCGTGTTCAAAGTATGTTGACATCTCTTCTCTGTCAGAATCCTTATTCATATTTACGTGGATTTACATTCTTGGAATCTATTATACCACACTTCCAAACAAGTTTAGAATTGGTTGACATGTATTCAGAAGATAACTATGTGATTGATAAAATCAAATCACATAAATGGGTTCAATCGGTTCTACCAATCACTAGGATCGTTGATACCTAAATATGGAAATACTTGTGATCGGTCACACAAGTTACCGTGGACCGGTTACATCGGTTACCATATTCTTATGGTATTGCTTTGGATCGGTCACACCGATTGGAGTGACCAGGTTTAATTACAAGGATTGATTACACAATACTTCGTGATCGGTAACACCAATTACACTAGTACGTAAAATGGCCTTTAGCCACGCCAAATATAAATTTCCCTGTCACGCCTTTTTGGTTTTGGCGTGTCTATAGGGTATACTTCTACCATAAGGCACGCCATGTTGTGGGCGTGTTCATATAAGTGCTT
>JAJJWW010001307.1:0-57981 GCA_023531295.1 Papaver armeniacum
GTGGAGTCAGAGCATGTAGAATGTAAAGCTCTATGGGAAGCTGTCAAGTGGGCTAAAGAGATGCAACAAGTGAAAGTTTACTTTGAGCTGGATTCCCAAATTATTGCAGATGCAGTTAACAAAGACAGTACGAATGTAGATTGGAGGATTCGAAATTTTCTCTTGGATATTAAAACAATTTTCTCTAGGAATACTTATTGGCAATCCAATTATGTACCCAAAGAAAAAAACAAGGTAGCAGACATATTAGCTAAGTTTGCTAGAGTTTTCTTGATTAGTGGTGTTTAGTTAACAACTATCCATGAATGTATCCTTTGTCAAATTCAGGAGGATGCTAAGTTTGTAATCAGTTAATCTTAATCAATACATCTCTTTGCTTCAAAAAAAAAAAAAAAAAAAAAAAAAAAAAAAAAAGATAAACGTTTAGTGTCCAGATGAATAAAACAACACCATCAGATATTACTAAGACCAGACACGGTAAAGCTCATATCAAGTGTAATTTTTAAGAACTTTGTTATTGCAGGGAACTGCTCGAAATCGTAAGGAAGTAATCGAAGATACCACAGCCTTGCATATGCAAATACAAAAGGCAGCACCTTTTCTACCTTCGAAATTGAAGGCTTATGAAACCCCACTCGAGACCTCTATCTTTCTAATCATTGCCATAGTTTGATTAAAGCAAAGAAACCAAAAATTAGTCTGAAACGCAAATCTTGCACCGAAACAAAGGTAGAATGCACATACTGGCATACATGTCGATCACGTTTCAATCAATTACACCTCTCTAGTTTATAATGATAAAGAAAAAATATCAAAGTTCTTAGGATAATAAATAAAAGACACTAGCATGTCAAACAGAACGACAAAAATCCACCCATTTAAGGCGGCGGCTATACAGATATACAATACTAACATGTCCAAATAGAAGCAAGCTGACTTCTAATATATACCCACAGACCATAGTTCCTTTTCATCAAACCAATGAAGAGCGTTCTCAGTACTCACAATGATATTCAAAAACACCATAATTAACATTTTATTTCAAACATAAACGTTCAAAAACACCATGATGGTAATAGACTAAAAGATCAAATAATTACTACTTACATCAGGTCCAGATCCATCTTTCAATGTTGACAAGCTCATTGCTGATCTCTATTATCTAAAAAGAAAGCAAAAATCATAATACACTTAGAATCAACAACATTTAGATCTAAAAACTTATTGCTTCCTACATCCCTTATTTTTTGAAACAATATGAATATAGATCTAGATAAAAACTCTCACCTGCTACTGAACTAAAAGAGGATTTTTTTTTTTAGTTTAATGAGTGAAGGAGAAACAATTGTTGGTTTACTAAAAGAAAAAAAATGCTTTTAGCTCACTGAACTAAAAGAAAACGTCTCATCTCTTTTCTTGGTACTACTAAAGTGATGAAGGAGAAATTATTCTTGGTTTTTAGATTTGTGAGAACAAAAATATGTTTGAAATGATGAAGCAAAAGGAGCTTGTACGGAAGAAAAAAACTTGTGGTGTTGAATGGGTGTATGCGAGTGGTGGCCCACCTACTTGCTGAAGCATACCTAGACTTAAGCATTCAGCTGCTTTCCATACGGTATATATCAGTAATAATTGAACACCGGATGGCTACAGGTAACTTCACATAGTCTTTGTGAGACTGAAAAGTACTTCTTGGACAATCTGTTTTGAGTTAATAATAACCTCTTATTTTTCCCGGCGTCATTAGGGGAGACCCTGAAAGAATGAATTAGGGACGACACAAAAAGACAAAAAACATCACCCAAACCTAAAATTAAGTCATCCCTTATCGGTGATTTTTCGAAATGGTAATTATAACCTCCATAATCGGTAGATAAAACAATAATCGGTAATTTCCATCCATAACCTTAGGTAGATGTTAGGATAATCGGAGGGTAATATGTACATATGTAGTTTTTAAATTTTGTTATTTTGAAATAACCTACTGTTGATGGTGGTTTTTAGACAAAGGGTAAAATCGTAAAACCCCGAATAACCTAATGTCGCCGATGACACATTTATTAGAACATTTAATGCATGTAGTCGTTAATTAATAGGGGTATTTTTTCAAATTAGGGTTACAACAGAACAAAACCCTAATTCCCTCGTGCCAATGGACAAATCATGCCCGACCACACCTAGCCCAAGCTGGCACCTCTATGCCAATGGCAAATCATGCCGACCATACCAAAGCGCGCCAAAGCATGCCAACCATCTTGGCGCACATCCGTGCCAATGGCAAATCATGCCCGGCCCACACCTAGCCCAAGCTAAGCGCGCCATGCTAGAATGCACTCTGCCTTGGCCCTAGCTACGTTAATCACACCACGCCAAGCCAAACACACTTACCTTGGCCCTAGCCGAAATTCTCCGTGCCAATGGCAAATCATGTCGACCACACCAAAACGCGCCAAAGCATGCCAAACATGTTAGCCGCACCTCGTGCCAATGGCAAATCATGCCGACCACACCAAACGCGCAAGCAAAGCATGCCAACCATGTTAGCCAGCACCTCGTGCCAATGGAAAATCATGCCAAACCACGCCTAGCCCAAGCTAGCGCACTCTGCGCATGATGGAAAATCATGTCGGACACACCAAACGTGCCCAAAGCATGCCAACCATGCTAGTCGCACCTCCGTGCCAATGGAAAATCATGCCGACCACATTTGCCAGGAGCTAGCCGCGCCATGCCAAACGCACTCTTGCCTTGGCCCTAGCTACGCTAGTCACGTCACGCCAAGCCAAGCACTGCCTTGGCCCTAGCCACGCCATGCCAAAATGGCGCCGCGCTAGGATTGCAAACCATGCAACCTAGGCCAAATCGCCACGCATGCCATTGGCACATGCCAACGCTCTCATTTGGTAGCTTTCCTACCCGGGACGCGACCCAAGTTGGCCACGCATGCCATTGGCACATGCCAACACGCTCGTTGGTAGCTTTTCCCACCGGCGCGACCCAAGTTGGCCACGCATGCCATTGGCACATGCCAACACGCTCATTTGGTAGATTTTCCTACTGTGGCGCGACCCAAGTTGGCCACGCATGCCATTGGCACATGCCAACATGCTCATTTGGTAGCTTTTCCTACCAAGACGCGACCCAAATTGGCCACGCATGCCATTGGCACATGACAACATGCTTCTTTGGTAGCTTTTCTTACCGGGCCATGGCCCTAATGGCCGAGCATGCCATTGACACATGCCAACACGCATCATTGGTAGCTTTTCTTACCCGGCCACGACCCTAATGGGACGAGCATGCCATTGGCACATGCCAACACGCATCATTGGTAGTTTTTCTTACCGTGCCACGACCACTAATGGCCGAGCATGCCATTGGCACATGCCAACACGTAGTGACCCAAATTGGTAGCTTTTCTTACACATGGCCACGACCTTACCTTAATGGCCAAGCATGCCATTGGCACATGCCAACACGCATCTTTGGTAGCTTTTCCACCAGGACATAACCCTAATGGCCATGCGCGCCATTGGCACTTGCCACACACGTCACTAGCGGCTCGGCATTTCCGCTTACACTCAACATACAACCTACCACCAAGGCATTCCGCACATGCCATTGACACATGCCACACATGCCACTAGCGGCTCTGGCATTGCCACTTGCACTCAAGGTGCAACCCAACAAAGGCATTAGCACATTCCAATGGCACATGCCACTCGCGCCACTAGCAGCGCCACTTGCACTCAAGGTACAACCAACACTCGAGACATCAACACAACGGGGGATGCTTTCCATGGTTTTGGTTTGGCGGTCTGACTTACGGCGTACACTACGCTCACATTAAGAAAGCGTGAATAGGAATAAAGCGGTCAAATAAATGAGGAAATAATGGTGAAAACGTTTTCACCCATAAACACCATGCGGTTACCACCTCCTCCCATTATTTCACCCTTTACTCTCTTCCTTCATGAGGCCGAGTACGTTTCAATCTCGACTTGTATAAATAGGTCTTACCTATTTCCACCGGAGACAACAAGTCTCGGTCGGGAGAAAAATACAACACTCTCGGAAAAGGCAACTTTGCAAGATCTCCAAAAGCTTTCATCTCTTGCAAGCTTCCTAAGCTTTCACTTTACGATACAATTCGAGATACTACTCTCCCATTATTCTGGTCTCAACACCTTTCTTTGCTTCCCTACCCAAATCAACCCTTCTCCTCCACTTTGTGACCGAAGCAAGTCCGGAACGACCATTTCTTGGTTTAGGTAGGACTTGTGCAGATTGATCTCTCGAATCTATAAAGTGCTCACGTGCAGCACATTTTTTTAGGGTTTAAACCAGTTTCTCACTCACTTACCGAATTTACCGAAATCGGCGGAAACGATTTTCACCCATAAACAATTGGCGACCACATCGGGAGGATTGATCTATCGGCTACAATGTCAGGCCATCGATCTCGTTCTTGACCCGGATGTCAAGATGGTAGGGAAGGCGACTCAATCCGACTCAAGCGCGACAACCCGATTACCCGATTGTAAAAACTACACTTGGCGGGGACTTCTTTGAAGATGTTACCCGCGATTGGGGACTTGCGACTCAATACGACTCAATTTGCCGGACAACCGTTACCGATTGTTAAAACTACACCAGAAAACTGGGACTGTTTGAAGATGCTACCCGATTGGGGACTTCTTTGGCGATGCTACAAAGCAAAGCGCCTTTTACATGGAGAGAGGCGTGTTTGCAAAAACCTATGAAGTGAGTAAATTTAGATTGGGCAAGATATACGATCTGTTTTTAGGTTCTTAATAAAACCGTCATACTATTGCGTCTTGTGCCTATTGCTAGCACACACTTTCATAAAGCAATACTCCTTTCCCAAAACATAATCGAGTTATATTATCAAAACCATTCATCCCGAAATAATCCAATATCCTCAAAAGCTACCAAGTTGTCTATCAAAACAAATTCGAACTTTGAACCGGACATCAATATGTTTTTCAAAAAAAAAAAAAAAAAAAAAAGAACCTAAATGAAAGTTTAACGAGAGAAACATTCAAGGAAAATCATCCAACAGAGGTCTGCTCTTCTTGGAGAAAGTCAACTTTGGATCTTCAAGAGCCACTCTCTTCATAATCAACATCTTGGAAAGCTTTTCGAGTTCTACCTCCTATCGTGCAATCTCCTCTGCAGAAAGGTTTTCGATTCTTTGCATCTTTCGACTACGGATCTCAAGCAAGGCCTTCGACAAACCACGAAGCATTGAACTCCTTTTCTACACACACGTCGCGATGGTGCTCCCGGTCGGCAATAACGTCTTGAACGGTGTGGCCAAATCACCTCATGCATGTCCTCAATGGAAGATAAAGCCTCTTCCACACGCTTAACCAAACGCAAATCGACTAGTGATCTTCTTGGTTGTGGCCATATGTCCATGCTTCTCCCAGTTCGTGTACAATGCCTCATACTTAGCTAGCAGCCAAAACCGCCAACCAAAGACATGACCTGGATAAGGAACCAAGTACGGGGGATCAAAAATGGCGCCTGCAACTGGACTCATGACTCGCGAAGGGTCTTTTTCCATGTCTACGGCAGCAACCATCAGAGAATCATCCACCGTTTGAACCACATATGTGCCTGGCAATTGGCTAATTCCATCTCCAAGTCACCGTGCGGTGGTCACCAAAGGCAAGTTTTCGTGCGGATCCCCCGAGAATCATCCTCCGAAATGGGATTCCTCCTGCGAACTTGAGTTAGACATTTTTCAAAAGAAGAAACGGAGAAGAAAGAAAAAGAGCACGAAACTCACCATTTCAGAAAAAGAACCCAGTCTTGCCAAGAGGAATCACTCTCACTTGTCGAACTTTCTTCTTTCTCGACTCATCACCACTATGAGAAGGCTCGGTCTTCTTTGGAATTCTTGAAGAAATTGTCGTCTCGGCAACGTGCAAGGGCGGCGAAAGCATTAACACTCCGAAGCCTTGGAAGAAACAAGACACATGTTTTCGAGAAAATTCACGTGTTTTGAGACAAACCAACGAGGAGGCGACGCATACCCGGTTATTGGAAGAACTAAAAGACACGAGAGCTGCGGGAGGATCTTTTGAAACCGTCCTGGAACCCGCCAAAGACGATTCTTCCCGTTCTCTGTTCCTTTGCACAGGGACTTTCCGAGTTGCCGAGGCAACTTTCGCTGGGATCTCTCAACATTGGATACTTCTTCAAAGCTGGCAGGGAAGGTTTACAACGAACATTCTCCACCACATTATTCACAAAATCTTGAATCATAATGAACTCATCGTACCAGAACTCATTATAACCAAAGGTCGTCAAGTTACTCTTCCGTTTGAAAGAAGGGAAGGCGGATACCCTACTCAAGGGCACCGGCATTGAGGGCGGCATGCAATGAATCCTTAGGAACCACCATTTGGTAAGCAAGAGGCACCCCTTGATAAAAACCCATGTGACGAGCAAAGACGGTCAATATTGTAAGCGGCTATTCGGAAAGACCCCATGAAGAAAGATGGCATATAGCCGGACATGCGACTTTGAATAAACAAGTTTTCACCAACACTCAAGTTGCGTCGGAAGACAAAGACATGTTCGGAGCGGGAAGCAAAGGTGTCAATTTGAGTCACCGACCTATGGATCGGCTCCCATGGGCGGCTGATTTCATGCGACTTATCGAGAAGACTAACCAAGCTCATGCCAACTCTTGGACGCCCTGTTCACCCATCGAAGAATCCGAGAGCCGCCCAACTCGCGGGAATCGAAGGCAACGTTTGAGCATACTTCTCAAAGTACTCCCATAGCCAGATTTGCGAGAAAAGCAACATGCACATATGAATCCACTTTCATGAAACCATTCGAAACTCGCATGTTCGCAACTAGGTGATCCGGATGCACATACAGGGGAACCAAGGAATAGCTTGCCAATGGGAAGAACTTCACCTTTTGCTAACTTCACAAACAATCACTAGCAACTCTGGTCTTATTTCCTTCTTGCCGAACCGTCATCAAAAATGTCTCTAGACAACAGGAAGAGCCAAAATGCTACAACATGAAGATCACCGCTTTTTCCCCGTTTAGGTTCCGGCTCGTTCGGAAACCATTGAGATATCCACCATTTGTAAAAGCACCTTTCATCCTCTTCCGGACAGAATCCTTCGACTTCTCGGTGGAGTCTTTTCGAGCGTAATCTCCCAACTTAGCGGCAAGGTCTTCGCATCTTCTCCTCACCTTAAGACAATCGAATATTAAGATTCCTTGTTCTGGAAGATTGACAAGAGAGCCACACTCTCAAGGAGAAAGTTATTTCACCCCATCTACATATGATCGTATGGGTGTCCGAACACCATCTGGAGATGAAAGCAACCAATCCGGGATATCCTTCCTAATCTGGAGATTTACTAAAGCTCTGACAACATCAATAATCTGCGCTCGAGTCAAGTTGGTATTTATGTGCTCCCTACTCACCATGAACTCGACCCATCTATCAAAAGAACGCAATGGGCTTTGACACATCCTGAAATCAATGTTAGAAGAAGAATATACCCCTTTATGAAGACAGAACCGTATGGTGTTCTCTGGGCGAACCGAACGTGTCTTCTTTTCATCTTCACCATAGGTTAACAAAATTGGTACGAAACACAGGTGATTCTTCCGAGCGAGGCGAGGGGTCTAGCAAAGAATTCATCATCCGTGTTTGGTTTGGAACTATGAACATCCTTCGATGAGGCGAAATTTTGTTCAGGTAACATCTTGTCGGATTTCTTCATAACAACTTAGTAACGAGATATCTGCACACGGAGAAAGACGAAATTATCTCCCTGACACATAATCGCACCCAACAAAAGGAAAACCTAAAAAAAAAAAAAAAAAAAAAGAGGAGAGGGTGTATTCTCTACGGGTTCAAAACTGCACACGCAGTATTTTCTTCAGGGTTCAAAATTATATACGCGGTATTTTATACGGGCTCAAGTGCGTCTGCAGTATCCTTCTTCGGGTTCAAAGCTATATACGCAGTATTTTCTACGGGCTCGAATGCGTTTATGGTATCCTTCTTCAGGTTCAAAATTATATACAAAGCATTTTTCTACGGGTTCAAAACTGCACGCGCAATATTTCCTTCAGGTCCGAAATTCATATATGCTAATATTTCCTATGGGTTCGAAATCATATGAAGCACATATGCAGTATTCTCTACGGGTTCAAAACGCACACGTGATATTTTCTTGTGGTTCAAAATTATATACATGTGATTTTATACGGGCTCAAGTGCGTCTGTAGTATCCTTCTTCGGGTTCAAAATTATATATGGAGCATTTTTCTACGGGTTCCAAATCGCACGCTTGTGATATTTTCTTGAGACCGAAATTCATATATGCAATATTTCCTATGGGTTCGAAGTCATATGAACACATATCTGATATTCTTCTTCGGGATTCATATACTGGTATTTTCTACGGGTTCAAAAGCGCACACGCAAAGATTTTCTTGAGGTTCAAAATTATATACGCAGTATTTTATACGGGCTCAAGTGCGTCTGCAGTATCCTTTTTCGGGTTCAAAATTATATATGGAGCATTTTTCTACGGGTTCGAATAATATATGCAGTCTATCCCTTGGGTCCATATATACAATATTTTCTACAAGAAGCACGCCAAGAAATTATATAATATTTTCTACAAGAAGCACGCCAAGAAATTATATGCGCAATATCATTGCAAGGATTATAAAGAAAACGCCTACTCTTAGGGTTTGCACCTACATGAAAAGGGAAACAAGAGAAGTCTTGGAAGACATACACGAAGGTGGTTTTCTTTGTGACTCTGCTAGCTAGTAGGAAAGGATGAAAGGAATAAGGTACAAGATGAGGGAAAGGGATTTTATGTATATGGGCGTGAAGATTCTGAAATAGGGAAGGATTTCCCTTTACCAAAAATCGTGCGGGCTCACAAGGACGCCCAACTTCCCAATGCCGCCCAAGTTGCACCGGTCCCACCAATTGTGCCCAACTTCCCAATGTCGCCCAAGTTGCACCGGTCCCACCAATTGCACCAACTTCCCAAGGACCGCCCAAGTCGCGCCAGCTAGCACGCTCAGCTTCCCTACCTTGCGCCGGTCCCACCATCTAGCACGCTCAGTTTCCCAACTCGCGTCAACTTCTCAATGCCGGCCAGCTTCCTGTCTCTCAGTGATGTTGACTTCCCAATCGTGCCAGCCTCCCGATTTGTACAAAACTGCCAGAGGCAAGGATTCCAAATCCTATTTATAAAAAGGTCAGACAAGCCTCCTCAATTCTCTTTACGATTTACTCTTGATAGTTTGTCACCATCTTATGCTTACCTCGCAACAAAGCTCATGTTCCGAGATAAGCAGGGGACTTAATGTTGATGGTGGTTTTTAGACAAGGGGTAAAATCGTAAAACCCCGAATAACCTAATGTCACCGATGACACATTTATTAGAACATTTAATGCATGTAGTCGAGTAATTAATAGGGGTATTTTTTCAAATTAGGGTTACAACGAACAAAACCACGATTACCCCTCGTGCCAATGGCAAATCATTCCAGCCACACCTAGCCCAAGCTAGCCGCACCTCTGTGCCAATGGCAAATCATGCCAGCCACACCTAGCCCAAGCTAGCCGCGCCATGCCGAATGCACTCTGCCTTGGCCCTAGCTACGCTAATCACACCACGCCAATCCAAACACACTTACCTTGGCCCTAGCCGCACCTCTGTGCCAATGGCAAATCATGCCAGCCACACCAAAACGCGCCAAAGCATGCGAAACATGTTAGCCGCACCTCCGTGCCAATGGCAAATCATGCCAGCCACACCAAACGCGCCAAAGCATGCCAACCATGTTAGCCGCACCTCCGTGCCAATGGCAAATCATGCCAGCCACGCCTAGCCCAAGCTAGCCGCACTCCTGTGCCAATGGAAAATCATGCCAGACACACCAAACGCGCCAAAGCATGCCAACCATGCTAGCCACACCTCCGTGCCAATGGCAAATCATGCCAGCCACATTTATCCCGAGCTAGTCGCGCCATGCCAAACGCACTCTTCCTTGGCCCTAGCTACGCTAGTCACGTCACGCCAAGCCAAGCACTCTGCCTTGGCCCTAGCCACGCCATGCCAAAATGGCGCCCGCGCCTAGGCTTGCAAACCATGCAACCTAGGCCAAATCGGCCATGCATGCCATTGGCACATGCCAACGCGCTCGTTGGTAGCTTTCCCTACCAGGACGTGACCAAGTTGGCCACGCATGCCATTGGCATATGCCAACACGCTCGCTGGTAGCTTTTCCCACCAGGCGCGACCCAAGTTGGCCACGCATGCCATTGGCACATGCCAACACGCTCGTTGGTAGCTTTTCCTACCAGGCGCGACCCAAGTTGGCCACGCATGCCATTGGCACATGCCAACACGCTCGCTGGTAGCTTTTCCTACCAAGACGCGACCCAAATTGGCCACACATGCCATTGGCACATGACAACACGCTCATTTGGTAGCTTTTCTTACTGTGCCATGTCCCTAATGGCCGAGCATGCCATTGGCACATGCCAACACGCATCGTTTGGTAGCTTTTCTTACTGTGCCACTGCCCTAATGGCCGAGCATGCCATTGGCACATGCCAACACGCATCGCTGGTAGTTTTTCTTACCAGGCCACGACCCTAATGGCCGAGCCTGCCATTGGCACATGACAACACGCTCGCTGGTAGCTTTTCCACCAGGTCGTGACCCAAATTGGCCACGCATGTCATTGGCACATGCCAACACGCATCGCTGGTAGCTTTTCTTACCAGGCCACGACCCTAATGGCCGAGCATGCCATTGGCACATGCCAACACGCATCGCTGGTAGCTTTTCCACCAGGAGATAGCCCTAATGGCCATGCGCGCCATTGGCACTTGCCACACACGTCACTACCAGCTCTGGCATTGCCGCTTACACTCAACGTACAACCTACCACCAAGGCATTCCGCACATGCCACACACGCCACTAGCAGCTTTGGCATTGCCACTTGCACTCAAGGTGCAACCCGCAACAAAGGCATTCCGCACATGCCAATGACACATGCCACTCGCGCCACTAGCAGCGCCACTTGCACTCAAGGTGCAACCAACACTCGAGACATCAACCCAAATCGGGGATACTTTCCGGGGTTTTGGTTTGGCGGTCATGACTTACGGCGTACACTACACTCACATTAAGAAAGCGTGAATAGGAATAAAGCGGTCAAATAAATGAAATAATGTGAAAACGTTTTCACCCATAAACACCATGCGGTTACCATCTCCTCCCATTATTTCACCCTTTACTCTCTTCCTTCATGAGGCTAGGGTACGTTTCAATCTCAACTTGTATAAATAGTTCTTACCTATTTCCACCAAACAACAAGTCTCGGTCAGGAGAAAAATACAACACTCTCAGAAAAGGCAACTTTGCAAGCTCTCCAAAAGCTTTCATCTCTTGCAAGCTTCCTAAGCTTTCACTTTACGATACAAGTCGACATACTACTCTCCTGCATTATTCTCGGTCTCAACACCTTTCTTTGCTTCCCTCCCCAAATCAACCCTTCTCCTCCACTTTGTGACCGAAGCAAGTATGGAACGTCCATTTCTTGGTTTAGGTAGGACTTGCAAGATTGATCTCTCGAATCTATAAAGTGCTCACGTGCATCACATTTGTTTAGGGTTTAAACCAGTTTCTCACTCACCTACCGAATTTACCAAAATCGGCGGAAATGATTTTCACCCATAAACACCTACAATCGGAAGTTATGGAGTTCACCTAACCTACCGATTATGAAGTTGCCCCAAAAATCGATATTTGTAAAAATCTCAAATTTTTCGAATTTGGGAACTACCATACAATCGGAAGTTAGTTACCATGTCTCTCGATTACGAAGTTGCCCCAAAATCGATATTTGAAAAAATCTCAAATTTTTCGAATTTGGGAACTACCAAACAATCGGAAGTTAGTTTGTTATCATGTCTCCCGATTTTGGAGTTGCCCCAAAATCGATATTTGAAAAAATCTCAAATTTTTTGAATTTGGGAACTACCCTATAATCGAAAGGTATTGAAGTTCACCTAATCTAACAATTGAAAACCTCACGTCAATCGGAAGACAATGATAAAATATTGTGTCCGATTATAAGGGTGTTTTGGTTCAGAAGAACAATAAAAATGAAGCCACTATAATCGGTAGTTAATGTTGATAATATTACTACCGATTCTGAACATATCTCACATTTTTTTGAAAAATCACCAGAATCGGTAGTTAATGAGGATAACATTACTACCGATTCTGAACATATCTCACATGTTTTTGAAAAGTCACTAGAATCGGTAGTTAATGTTATCCTCATTGACTACCGATTCTGAACATATCTCACAATATTTTGAAAATTTACCAGAATCGGTAGGTAAGGTTGATTTGTAACCTCCGATTATGGTGAAAAATTCAGCAGTTTCAGACAATCATAACTCAAAATACATTCATAACCTATAAACTTAAGAACATATAATCCAAAACAAGTATTTAAAACACCATAGTCCAAAAGAAACTATTAAAACAAAAACCATAATCCAAAAGAAACTGTTTAAACCACATAATCCATAACCTCGAACAACACATTATCCCCTAATTCCTAGTTTTCTTCTTAGTATTGTCGGATAGAGTTTTAGAACGCTTCAGACGAGCCGCACGACCCGCATTATCACCAGCATCACCTTCATTTCCCTCAATATTTCCTTCAGCATGAGAGCTTGAAGAAGCCCGAGATCTTTTGTTCGCCTTTGATGCTTTTTTCGTGGGCGCGTTCTTCGTCACTTTCTCCCCAAACTCAGCTGCATACTCTTCATTATCAACATTATCAATCAGCTCCCTATGCTTTTTAATCTTCTAAATTTGCACAGGCTGTCCAGCCGTTATGCAATCAGCGCACCATTTGGACAAAAACTTGAACCTATTCATCTGTTTTTTTAATTGACAAAACATCAAATGAAGTTCACCTAAGAAACTGAGTCGTAATATTAGAGGGAAAATTCATATAACCATTCGCACCAGTTTATCATAGCCTGGGGTTTTTTTGGGATGATACATCTGTAAATGGATGCCACCGAGGTCGACTTTGCTTTAAGTTCACAGATTACTTTTGGATGTGAATGCTCCTAGCACCACTACATATAGCCTGGAGCATTTTCATGACCTCGGTTGGCAGCTCTCCAAGTGTTCACCAAGTGGTACTGCCTCTGATCCCAATGTTCAGCAACAGATGGATCACTAGAGTAAACAACCTTGATGTTGTCCTGGTTAGACTCGATATACCGCACGTCCAATTTGAACTTGCCATTCACATGATGCCATGGTACTGCTTGGCAAGCACCATGTTGTCGCATCACCCTGGAGCCATTATACATCACATAACCTGTGTGGTGCCACAATGGTCCAGAATAATGGGACAACTCGGAACGAGGCCCTATATGTACACTAGCTCTGTCTTCCTTGTATGGATCAAAACATACATCCGAGGCCTTTAGTGAGTTTAATTTCTCCCTCAAGTTAACCAATTGCTTGTCCTTTGACCTTGTATGGTTCTTTGTGAACTTGTACTTTGTTCCTCTCTATGCACCTCTCTGCCACGTTGTGTTCAGCTCTGCCAATTCCAGATAAGGGTAGTGGTCATAGATCCATGTCTACATACATATCAAACCAAGTATTAGAAATTGATTCTTAAAATAGAAAAAATAAACACATAACGATCAATGTATTAATAGATTTGAGAAAATACCTGGAATAGACTCACGTTCCCGGCAATTTGGTTAGTCCTAAGCCTCGACGCTTTTTTCAACTCTTCCATCAACAATGCAATGGTTGTCGTTCCCCAGGAGTATTCCGCGACCTTATTGAGAGGATCCAACAGTTGTAGAAGGTTGGCGTCTACTCGGTTGCCACTCGTATTGGGGAATATGACACATCCCAATACAACCAAGAGATAGGCGGTGGCAGCGGCATACACTTCAGCATCACTTAACGGTCCTTGCTTTTCTTTCTCGGTAGTGCCTTTGAACATATTGATTAACTGGCTCATGTTAAACTGTCTAGTTTTGTAAGAGAAGCACCTGTTGAACTCAATGTCAGCGGTCTCTTTATCCTAACCAAGACACTTGTTACATAAATCATAAAGTTTCTCCCAACTTAACTGCTTTGTTTACTCATACTTGACAGCCACACCTCCCTCATTAAGATTAAGAATCTGCTTGGCATCATCTGGAGTAATGGTCATCTCCCCAAATGGCATATGAAAGGTGTCAGTCTCGGGATACATTCTCTCCACAAAAGCCGATATCGTGAACCAATCATGGTCCAACATTGAATTCTCGGCAGGCTAATCCAGAGTTGGCTATCCTTCTCTTGAACCTCTCGCATTCACCATCTAAAGGCCAATCTTTCATTATTTTTGCTGGTGCGGCAGTGGGCTTGAGAAGACGAATCGCATCGGAACGATACTATCAAACACACAACACATTTCAAAATCAATAGAGTATTTTGACGAATAAAACGACAATACGTTTGTAAAAAATAATACGATTATTACCTCGGTTTCCCAGATTTCTCTGGCCCATGAGTCTTTGTAGCCAAATAACAATGCTCTACCATCTCTAGGCAGCCCAGGGATATCTTCTTCAAAATCCGTCTTCTTCAAAGAGATGGGTACAAGGTGTGATGCTTTCTTCGCTATTACCTTATTTGTTACTCCTCCTTATCCTTGTGCACCACTTGGTTGTCCTTCGGCTTGAGTGATTTCCGGTACACTTGCTTGTACTTGTTCTTGAGTTCATTTTTAGCTCTTTTCTCTTCGCGCACTAGCGGTTAGTTTCCTACCCCCAGGTTGACGAGGCCCTGAAACAGATGTATCTTTGTCTTTGTTACCTCGACTGTTCCTACGCAATAAATTGGTTCGTAAGAATCACATTACAAACTACACAATCGGGAGATAAAAAACTAGGATTGACTTCCGATTCTACACAATCGTAAGAAAATGTAAAAACCTGTCTTCCGATTACATTAAATCGGAAGTCATATTCTAGTTCTTTCTCCCGATTATGCATCAATTTGGGTTCAGAAACTAATATACTTATGAAATATATATAATCGGAACAAAACAATATAACATATCAACCGATTGTCTATACTCGGAAGTAAATAAACAGCCTTTGGCTTCCGATTAAAACGTAGCCCCGAAATAGGATTTTGCTAATTCACAAAATTTTCAAATTTTAATAACTTCATAATCGGTAGTGTGTTGACTTTTTCTAACCTACGATTATATACAATCGGAAGACAAAAACTATATAGTTACTTCTGATTCTGGGTACCATTTGTGTGTCCCTACATGTTATAATCCTCTGTTACAATCGGAAGTCAAAATAAATACTAGCTACCGATTAAGTCCATGTTTGGGTTCAGTGAAAAATAGCTCTGTATAATCGGGAGTCATCTATACAAATTAACTCCCAGATTCTGGTTGAAGTAACCGAAAACCCTAGAAAATGTACACAATCGGAAGATAAATTTTAGATCTATCTACTGATTCTGGGAAATAACCAAAAACCCTACAACTAATTTTCATGGATTCGTCTAATTGAAGAAACATAAACACATAAAACGATAGAAACTTACCTAATTGGGGCCATTTCCTGGAGAGTTTGAGTATCAGAATCACCACCACCACCTACACGAGTGGCCACATCCTCATCATGTTCTTCGTGTTCGTGTTCTTCGTCGTGTTCTTCCTCGTTTGAGGCAGTTGCAATCGCTTTATTCTCTAATTTTTCTTGATCTCTCGAGGGTTCATTAATATCAGTCATCGTTTTATAGAAGAATCGATGATGTTTTTGTTTCGGCGATGAACGACGACGATGAATTGAAGTTTAAATAGGGGGGCATAGTGTTTTTACTATCCACAATCGTAAGGGAAGAAGAAGAGAAGAAGAAGAGTTGAAAAGAAAAGAAAGAAAATGAAATAAAATTAGGTTTTGGGTGGTCTTAAGCCTTGGACGGTTGTGTCGGCAACCATAATCGGTAGGTAGATGATGTTCTCTTTCTACTGATTATAGACGGTTGTCCCAAATTCATTTTTTCTTCAAAACAGATAAAATTGCGTTTATGCTACCGATTACGATAATATCCCATTCTTAGACAATCTAGTAATCGGTAGACAAAACTATGTATTAAACTACCGATTATGAAGGGACATAAAAGTATTTTCACCCTATTTTATCTTATTTAGTCGCCCCTAATTCTTTCAGGATAACCCCTAATGACGCCAGGTTATTTTTGCAACAAAACCAAAAAAAACGTTCTCTTTGCCAAGTCTTTGGTTTCATCACTAGTTCAATGTCACTTATTGTTAGACAATGGTTCAGTCTATGGCTCATTGCCAGTGTAGTTCGTGTAGGTCTGTCCATGTTTGTAAGCGTGTGAAATGTTGGTGTGTAGTAACTGACAGTAACAGGTCGTATGTACGTTACAACTGTATATAGCAGGTAACATAAATTCAAACTGATATAAACACACAGTGTGTGTGTGGTCGAGTCTGTAAGAAGAATAATGAATTGAATCAATGAAATCATTTTGAGAGATTGTCCAGCGACATTACCTCTCTCAATATGGTATCAAACACCTTTTCAAAACCCTAATTTATTTACAATCATCTTCATCTTCTTCTTCGTCAATCAACAATGGCGGAATCACCTAAACATATACCTCTAATCTTTAAACCGCCTTCCAAATTATCCATTACGAACTATAATCTCTGGAAATCCCAAATTGTACCATTACTTCGAAGTTACGATCTCTTCAAATTTGTTGATGGCTCGTTTATCTGTCCAACGAAGTATTACAGACGTACATCTGCTGAAAGAACAAAAATTGTTGAAGCTCATAATTTCGAAGATTCAGATCCGGATAAGGACTTTGTTCGTAATCCTGTGTATGCTTATTGGATAAATCAAGATCAAGCCATTCTATCTTGGTTATTTACTGCTTGCACCGAAGAAATTCACTCTCAGGTTGTCGATGCACATTCTCTCATGAAGTCTGGTCTCGATTGGAGCATAATTACAATGCCAGTACCAAATCTCGATTGATATAGTTGAAATATGGTCTAATTACACTGAAGAAGAATTCTGATTCGATGTTAATCTACTTCAATACAGAAAGATCAATCTCTCATCAACTTTCTCAGATCAATCGTCCAATCTCCGATGAAGATCTCGTTCTTCATATTCTACAAGGTCTGCCTGCAGAATTCAATTCCTTCAAGACATCGATCTGCACTCAACAACTTAAGAATGAGATCCTAATCACATCTTCTGAGTTGCTTGGATTACTACTTTCAGAGGAGTCGAGAATGAATGCTGAGTCAACTATTGATTTAACTGCTAATTTTGCTAATATTACTCAACAACATCAGGATTACTCGTCTCCTTCCTTTGGAAATCAAAACTCAGGTTCTTATCACTCTCCTCCTCCACATTACAATCAGTCATATGACCCATCTAATTACTATAATCCAGCACTAAACTATTGGAAATCTTATTCTCCTAGAGGAGGTTTCAATCGAACCAATAACTATAGAGGAAGTCGTTCTCACAGATCCAATTTTAGAGGAGGTTTTAGAGGTGGTAGAAATCCTTATGGTGGTGGCAGAACTGGTAGAGGTTTCAACAACAATTATCACACAAACTTTTACCCTCCTACTATGAAACCTGTTTACAGCATTGAATGTCAAATTTGAAAGAAACCAAATCATGAGTCTATTGAATGCAGATACAAATATGCTCCTTCTAACAATTCCAATGCTCAGGCTTACAATGATTATTATTATGATGGATATGGTGATGATTATGAGGAGTATTATTGTCCAGAACCTGAAGCATTTGCTGTCTATAATGAAGATGCACCTTCTACTTCTCACTCTGGCTGGATTCCAGACTCTGGTGCCACTCATCACTTGACATCTGACTTGTCAAACTTGAATTTACACTCTGAGTATCAAGGAACAGATCAAGTCAAAGTTGGCAATGGCTCAGGTTTGCACATAACTCATGTTGGTGCTTCTAAATTTGCATCTGGAAATACAACTTTTGTTCTGTCCAATGTTTTTCATGTGCCTTCTATTACAAAGAATTTAATTTATGTGCATCAATTTACCAAAGAAAATAATTGTTTCTTTGAATTCTATCCAAATGAATTCTTTGTGAAAGATATAATTACACACAAGGTTCTTCTTCATGGTCCTGTTAAAGATGGTCTTTATCACTTGGATTTCACTGCTGATCAACTCAAACAAGCCTTCCAGTCTGCTGTTACAACTACTTCCAACTGGCACAACAAACTTGGTCACCCAGCCTATCACACATTGAAACGTGTTTTAGCTTCTGTAGACAATGTTATTCATGACCATTTATCTACTACTGTTTGTCATGATTGTCAATTTTCTAAGAGTCATAGTTTAATTTTCCATCTAGAACACCCAATGATGTATTTGGTCCTTTAGATCTAATTCACTCTGATGTATGGGTATCACCACTATGTTCTATCAATGGATACAAGTACTATGTTTGATTTATTGACTCTTATAGCAGATTCACTTGGATATATCCTTTAGCTTATAAATCTGAAGTGTTTCCTAAATTCATTAAATTTAAAGCTCATGTGGAGAATCTACTAAGTAGACATATTAAGTTCATTCAGTAAGATTGGGGTGGTGAATATAAAAATGTATCCACCTATTTGAACTCTTGTGGTATTGAACATAGAGTTTCCTGCCCCCATGCTCATGCTCAAAATGGTAAAGCTGAGAGGAAACAGGAATATTGTTGAAACAAGTTTAACTTTGCTTTCTCATGTTGGTCTGCCAATATCTTTTTGGTCATATGCTTTTGAAACTGCAAACTTTCTAATCAATAGGCTACCAACACCAGTACTGCAGAATACATCTCCCTTAGAGTGTCTTTTTCACCTGCAACCAGATTATAACTTCTTGAAGACATTTGGATGCACCTGTTATCCATGTTTGAGACCATTTAACAATCACAAGTTGCAGCCTAGATCAGTCAAATGCATTTTTTGGGGATACAGTCATCTTCACAAGGGTTATAGAAGCTTCAATCCTCTGACTAACAAGATTATAATCTCCAGAGATGTTAAGTTTAATGAATCATAATTTCCATATGCACATCTGTTTCAAAGAAATGACACTACTTCTTCAACTTTGACAAGTGTTTTTATAGACCATACTTCTACACCTGCTTCTTTTGCATCTATCATCTCCAATAATGTCCTTCTTCCACTTAATGATCTGCAACAGTTTCCAAAATTACCTGCTTCAGTTACTTCTCCACCTGTAGTTACAGTTAATGACCACTAGAGGTAAACTGGGTATCACTAAACCAAAAGTTTTTGCTTCAGAAGTTCAGTCAGTATGTGAAGATATTAAAGTTCCAACTTGTTATACTGAAGCATGTAAGGATCCAAGATGGAGAGCAGCCATGGATGAAGAAATTTACTTCATAATGGTACATGGAAACTTGTCACTCTCAGTTCTTCTTACAATGTCATTGGTTGTAAATGGATTTTTAGGATTAAGAGGAATGCAGATGACACAATTGCAAGATACAAGGCCAGACTAGTTGCAAAGGGATACAATCAAGTTGAAGGGATAGACTATCAAGATACTTTCAGCCCAATGGTGAAACCAACAACTGTGAGAATGATTCTCTATATTTCTCTGTATAAATGATGGAAAGTCAGGCAACTTGATGTTAAAAATGCATTTTTGCATGGTTATCTTTCAAAAGATGTTTTCATGGTACAACCTCCTGGCTATGCTGATAAAGTACTTCCTACACATGTATGCAAATTGAGAAAGATCTATATGGTCTCAAACAAGCTCCAAGAGCTTGGTTTGACAGATTGAGTAAATTCTTGACTCATTGTGGATTTCATTCCTCAAAGACTGATACATCTCTATTCTACAGAGTTACATCCACTGACACAGTCTACATACTCATTTATGTTGATGATATCTTGATCACTTTGGTAGCTCTTCATCAGCTGTTGACACTCTTATTCATGCAATGAGAACTTCATTTCTTCTTGGGAATTCAAGCAAAATCTACTTGAGATGGCATTCTTCTCTTTCAAGAGCAATATATCTCAAACTTGTTATCAAAAACACGGATGAGTGGGTCCAAACCATATGCTACTCCTTTTGTTGGTAACTCTCATAATTCTTCTTCTCTATATTTTGAAGACCCTGTATTGTACATGCACGTCTTGTTGGATCTTTGCAAAGATGCAACTATTACAAGAACTGATATTGCATTTGCAGTCAACAAAGCCTGTCAATTTATGCAAGCTCCTAATGTGGATAATTGGACAGCTATGAAAAGAATTCTAAGATACCTTAATGGCACCATATCTTTTGGTTTGTAATTTAAGAAAGCATCTTCCTTGCAGCTTCAAGCTTACTCAGATGCAGATTGGGCTGGTGATGTTAATGACAGAAGATCTACTGGTGGTCTAGCAATCTTCTTAGGTCCTAATTTGATATCTTGGTGTTCTAGAAAGCAAAAATATGTCTCCAGATCTAGCACTGAGGCAGAGTACAAAGCATTGGCTGATGCTACTTCTGAGTTGATTTGGATTCAATCCTTGTTATCTGAATTGCATTTTCCAAGCTCCAGAACTCCAATTATGTGGTGTGACAACATGGGAGCTACTTATCTCACTGCCAATCCTATCTTTCATAATAGGATAAAACATATAGAAATTACTTTTCACTTTGTGCGTGAAGTGGCTGCCAAGGCTTTAGAAGTGCGTTTTCTGTCAACACGAGAGCAACTTGCAGACATATTTACCAAAGGGATTTTTACTGTCAGGTTTTCTCTCTTACGTTCCAATCTCAGTGTCTCTGCTCCTGCATAGACTCTGGTCTTGCGGGGGGTGTTAGACAATGGTTCGAGTCTATGGATCATTGCCAGTGTAGTCTGTGTAGGTCTGTCCATGTTTGTAAGCGTGTGAAATGTTAGTGTGTAGTAACTGACAGTAACAGGTCGTATGTACGTTACAACTGTCTATAACAGGTAACATAAATTCAAACTGATATAAACACACAATATGTGTTTGGTCGAGTCTGTAAGAAGAATCAATGAATTGAATCAATGAAATCATTTTAAGAGATTGTATAGCGACATTACCTCTCTCAATACTTACAATCGGATCGTCATTTAATTTCTCAAGATTGATAATAGGGGGCACCAAATTGTTTGGGGGTGTATTCTAGTACACCCCCTAGCAATTAGGTACCCCTATTAGAAACTTTGTAATTTCTTACCCGTTGATCCGATATGATCATAGTTAGGACTACACATTATGCGGTGAACCAGAAATTGTAATCAAGCCCAATCATCTTAACCCTCAAACAGAATTGAAGTAAGCGAATATTGTCAGATTTAATTTAAAAAAAAAATCGAGAAATCGTGGTTCGGTTCTTGTTTTACTCCAAAATCGAGCTGAAATCATCAATTTAAATGACTAATGAGGATCATATTATAATCAATTTAGCTTATGAGGATAAATACAACACAAATTATATTTTAGATGTCACATCAAATAAATATGATAGATATTTTATCAAATAAATAGTGTGATGTTAACAGGAGAGAAAAAATGAATATGAGGAGGGACATTTGAAAAGAGGGAAGGATTGACTATCTAAATATTTGATAAAACATCCAACATCTTCATGAATCTAACTAGTTAAGTTGACTAAAAAATTTCAGAAGTCTGCAATTTTTTTCTCCAAACACCTACATTCTAGATATTGCAGAGTTTTTCTTAGAAGGTTAAAAATGGGCGTATGTACTTGGGTGAAAAAAATATCTAGGGATACCCCTCTTCCTCAACAAGCGTAAACAACATATTTCTCTGGTATTATTGAGGGTATGAAGACAAGACTCATTAAATGGGATGACAAGTTCATGAATCAATCAGGCAGAACCATAATGGTTAAACGTGTCTTAAATGCAATGTCTTCACATCAAATAAGAATATTTAATGGAATGTGCCTATAGAAATGTGGAATTTTTTTACTCAAGAGGAACTACCAGTAATTGGAGAAGGCAAGGATAGACTCATATGGTCACCTGATCTGACTGGAAAATTTTCAGTTAGAAGTGCAGTGGAGCTAATCATAAAAAAGTTTTCTAAAGTTACTTGGGTAAAACAGGTATGGAGTTCTGTAATTCATCCTAAAATTTCTACTAACTTATGGAAAATTCTTAGAGGTGCATGTGCAATAGAAGAAAATTATAGAAAAAAAAGGATTTTCCACTGTTTTTAAATGTTATTTGTGTGGGAATGGGCAAGATACAATGGAACACATTTTGTGGCATTGTGATTTTAGTGAAAAAATCTGGCACTGGCTTGGAGGGATTTTTAAATTTTTCAATCCTTGTAGCTTTATGGATGTCTTGAAATGTGTCCAGAAGGAAAGTTCTGCAGTGAGAGAAATTTGGTATATTTGTGCTTTTACTGCAATGGTGGAGCTCTGGTTTACCAGAAACAGAATATGCTACGATGAGGAAATTCCAGATTTGACAAGTTTCAAAATGAGAATTCTGCAGTTTACAAAAGAGTGTAGTGTGAGGATGAAAGGTAAAATCGGAGGGGACTATATGATATGAGCATCATGCGGAGAATTTGGTATCAAAGGTGTGAAGGTTAAAACTTCGAGAGATTAAGGAATGTATCTTTAGATTTCCTGCAGAGAATCAAGTCCTCATATCTTTGTGATGGAGCATCCAAAGGGAATCTGGTAATTCAGGGTTATGGTTTTGTGGGGAGAAGTTGTCTTGGTAGTTATCTTGGTGCGATTCTTTGGTAGTATAGGAGTGGCCACAAATTTTATTGCTGAGGTAATGGCCTTAATAGGTGCTGGTGAATGGGCTATAAAAAGACACTATTCTATGTGTGTTTTAGTCTTGACTCAAAAGTAGTTCTACAGTCTTTCAGTTCAGGGAAGATACCTTGGATGGTTGAGAAGAGATGGCAAATAATAAGAGCAAGAATAAGTAGTATCTCCTTCAGACATTCCTTTAGAGAAATCAATTTCTTAGCAGACAAAGTGTCAAAGAAAGGTTCATCTCTTAATAGAGGTGAGGTGATTGAATTTGATGAAAAACCTCCATTCTTAGATACCTTGGAATGGGAAGTTAAGACTTATTTCAGGTTCTGCTAATTCTTGGGCTAAATGTATTGGGCTTAGGTTCTTTTTTTCCTTTCTTTTTTAGTTTTTAACTTAATCTGTTCTGGGCTTGTCTAGATAGATTTTTTTGTACAAACTTTTTGTTTATTCTTTGGTAATAAAATTTCTATAATTTAGAAAAAAATAAAAAATAAGAATATTTAAGAATATTTGTCCCTGAAAAATATCTTACTTCTTTTTTCTAATAGATCGTGATATTGTCTAGTAATCAATGATATCGTTGAATCTATATCACCATCTGAGTCTCCTGCAATCAATTCATTTGAATTATCTGCCAATCTTATTTCTTCTGAAGCCTTAGGATTTCTTTCAACTTTAAAAGCAATACCATTGGGAAGATTAAATTTGTACTCATGATCAAAGATCTTTAGCTTTCCAACAAGTGTGCTTCGAGAAAGAGTTGAAAGATCATGGGATATTTAACGGCTGGTACCCAGCAAATGTCCAATACCTAGCTTTGGTACCCAACATTTCAAATATTAAGGGTTGGTACTAGAGGTGTAAATTGGGTTGTGCCAGCACGAGCACAGCCGAGCACAGCACGTTAAAATTTGAGCACAACCCAACACAACACGTGACTTAGCCCAGCACGGCCCATCACGTTAGTTTCGTGGTCTGTGCTGGGTTAGCCTAATTGGCACATTGACACAGCACAGCACGCGACACGAATAAGCACGTGGCACATCACAACATGGCACGTGAAGAAAGCACGTAATAAAATGCACAAGTACACCATATAACAAGGCACAATACATCACATTTTATGTATATTTCACAAAAAAAAAAAGTCTTTATTCTAGCTAGTTTTTGATATTTTATCATTAATATGCTGGCTTATTTTTATAACAACATATGTAATACCTAAATATTTGGAAAATATATTTCAACACCGTTGTTATAATGTCGTTACCTATATTTGACTAGAACATTTACTTTACATGACAATGATCCAATTTTATATTTGATGGGCTATTTCTTTTATTGAATAAACTTGATAATTTTACTTGAAATAATTTTAAATGATATGTTGTCTATTTAGATTCTCGAGATAATGTTCGACTTAATGTATACTATTAAGTGATTTCAAATTGTTTATATCACGTGTGCCAGCACGGCACAACATGACACAGCACGTTTATTCGTGTGTTGTGCCCGTGGGCTGTGCTGTGATGTGCCTAGATTTTGACTAGTAAAGCACAACACGACGCAGCACGTTTAAATCGTTGGCACAGCACGACGCATGGCACGTGGAGCACGCGACTTCGTGTGTCGGGCTGTGCAGGGCCGGCACGTTTGACACCTCTAGTTGGTACCTTGACCCGTCCGAAACTATTTAGTCAACACGTTGACTCTATCTGACTATTTTTTATTTTACTTTATAAATATTTCATTAAATTTTTATTTTGTTTGACAATTTTACCCTAATTACTTGTCTTTTCCCCATGGACTTTAAAGACAAGAGGCGTTTACGGTTAACACTACTTTGAAATTAAAGAGAGATGGTCGGACTAGGAAATTTCAAGTTTTAATAAGAACCTAAGGCATATCCAGTTCCATTTGGTGAACACCCCCGTAGGATCTGATTATAATTTAGATGTGAATGAGAAAGAGAAGCGGGGAAATGATAGGGACTATAACAATGATTTAGTCTAGAGAACTTCGTCGAGCAAGTTGTAAACAGAAGATCGTGAAAACTGATTTGATGTAGGATTTTTTACTGAAGATGATTGTTGATTGTGGTTTTTAGTTCAGGGTCAAAGTTGAAAAACCCTATATTTAGTGATGTAATCCTGCAAAGGAATAAAGGCCATTCGAAAGTAATGAGTGTTCAAACCTCTTTACTTATATATATATATATATGCATTGAGCAACTCAGTATAAATACAAAATTCACTCAAAATGGTGCGCATAGTAGCAATCCTAAATATTCTGTGAATTCTATTTTCTGCCGGAATTATTTACTAATGCATGACTCGCCTAGTATTTTCCCGTGCTATGTTCTCAGCCGAACTCTCATTATTGACATGATATGACGATCAAATGTTCAGTCTCCGCAGAGTAACATGAATCTCCCGAAATGCCAACATTGAGATCCGCATGGAAATACCCACATAGGCCGCATCACCCTCTGACAAAGAAGATTTCGTGTCGACACACTTTTGAGTTAGCTCGATCGAACACGCTTAAATTTCTTAAGGAAAATATAGATTGTTAATATCAGTCTCAGAAACGATCACGAACATACTTTGGCCGCGTGTTTAGCAAGCTTAGACCACTCCTGGTAGAACTAGGCAGTCATCATTGTAGATGGTGGATTTTCGACAAGGGCTAAAATCGTAAACCCATAATTGTACGTGCTCTGATCCAAAGAATCGGGATTTGAGTATTCGTGCTCATGTCTCTTATCGAAAGCATGAAAGCTCATGCCACAAGAATCTCGATCGAGAATACTGTCTCTCAGAGTAAATATAGATGTGTAGTTTTTCAACTGAGGTGATAGACACATTTTTTGTGTCTGAATTGTCCTCAGTGTTGGTATTGTTGGAACTCGATTTTTGTACTAATATTGTGTTTTTATGTATTTTTAGGTATTTTTGGAAATAAATATTTTTGGAAAATTCGACTCGAAAAGTTGCTCGGAACACCCCCGGAGGACATTTGATATTCGGACTCCCACTTTGGATAAGGGGTAACCCAATTACTAAGGGGCACCCAATCGATATTCGCACCCCAAGCTGTTGGATAAGGGCTGACCTTCTTCTTCGTTTGAAAATGAAATTTGGTGGGAAAAAATTTGTTCACGCGTTCACGCCTGGCAGAACTGAGTTGCGATTTTGGGAGCACTAGAAGGAGATTCAAAGGCTAAAAATCATTAGGTATCTTCCTTTGGGCCTAACAGGAATGGTATGGGTCGATTCGTCGTCCAAATTTGGCTAGATAACTCGTGTTGGAAGTAAAATAGGGCAGCACGGTTACGGGAAGAGAAACACGGGATTACAGCGAGTTAAACGTGTGCTGATCGTGTTTGGATTGAGATGGGTCTCTGCAGAAGCGTGTGGGAGATAAATAAGCATAGTTTGCAGCTGTAAGGCGCGTGAAGAGGTAAAAAAAAGAAAAAAATATCCCGTATCTTGCATGGAGAATAATCAAAAATATATTGCAATTACACGCGAGATTTTGCTTCTGCTGGGTTATAAATAGGTGCTGGGAGGTCATAGAAGAGATACGGAGAGATTGGGAGAGTTGCAGAGCTTCATAAGGTCGGGAAAATCGAGTTACAGGATATCTTTCTGCTGTATGAAGAACATCAACATCAAGGGAACCGCGTTCGTTTCTACAAAGTGACAACGACACTTCGTCGTGGGTCGTAATACGGAGGCAGAACTTAAAAGCGAACTTGATTTTTAACCTTCTTTGTAATGATGTTTGCAACACTTATAATCGTTCTTTGTAGGACCATCATATCACAACGTGCAAGGTTCGCGGGATTAATAAACGCGGTGTCGCGAGGAGTCTAGAGTTAAGATAAACGGCAGCGATGAATAACGACAGACAAAACAATTGGAAGACATGAAACTTGGCGAGGGCTTAGAAGTGTCGTGAGAATAAACATTTGTGCATCTCGCGACACTTAGCGAGACATTCCCCGAAAATAAAGGATAGCTTTAGTTTGTCATCCACTATGTATTACCCTATATAAAGGGCTAAATGAATCTGTTGTAAGAGAGGGATCTTTTGGGAATTGTTAAGCAAGTCATTAGGAGAGAGAAAGTTTAAGAGTGTTTTAACTTCTAAGTGTAATTCTATTTTCCTGTGTAAACATTTCATGGACTCAATCAATAAATATTCTTGATCTTACATCTTTCAATGGATTAATTAAGCAAAATTGAGTAAGGGGTGTAGTGTGGGAAATCTGCTACTACGATTTGCAAACACCGATTATATCATTTTCTCCATTTCATCATTTATACACCTCCTTTTGAGCAATAAAAATAAGTTTTGAGCTTGTTTCCAACATGATGAGAGGCTAATTCTCCCACAACCAAGGCAATGAGGAAGCTATTTACGCATGAATAATTGGTAACTATCTTATTTGCTCTAATTTATAATTTATAATTCACTCAATCACTTGCTTTTTGCGAGAGTTTTAAATTGTTCGCAAAATTCTTTTCATTAGTTGTGATTTAATTAGATAGGTTATTGTTTATGGGTGAAAACTACTCCTGCTGAATTTGGTAATTTTGGGGTGTGTGGATGAGGAATGAATCTAAACCCTAAACAAATGCACTGCGCGATGAGTGCTTGTAGATTCGGAAGCCAATCTGTGCAAGTCCGGCCTAAACCAAGAAATGAAGGTTCCAGAGACTTGTTTCGGTCACAAAGTGAAGGAGATGGGGTTGATCTTAGGGAGGGAAGCGAAGAAGGTGTTGAGATTGTGAAGGTGTTGGCTATGAATGACTTATAATGCAGAAAGATGAGCAGGCTTACGATTGATGCAAGCAGGCTCTGGGTGTTTGAATACGTTTTGTATTAATACTTGGTTTCTGTCTCGTCTGGACTTATGTTGTTTCTCTTGTCTCCTATTTTTTCTCCTGTCTGGAGAATAGTGAGGAGAACCTATTTATACAAGTCATTTGAGCCTTATTCACGTCTCTCGTGGGAAGTGGAGGAAGTGGAGTGATGGAGTAGTGGAGTTGTGTGTTGGTGCTACACGACCGGTCTTGCCCACTTCTCTGTCATCTCTAACAGATCCATGACTTCCTAATAAGTTCTTGTGATGGCGCGTTGCCTGTTGCCGCACGCCGTAAACCGCCAGACCAATACCCAAAGTATGTATCCCCCAGTTTGTGACATGATTGATGTCTGGAATGTGTGGATCGTGGATCCACGAAGAGTAGCATGTAATGCTAAATTGAATAACTGCGTTATTCATGAAATTGATACGTGTGTATTTTATGCAGGTAGTGCATCATGGTGTGGTAAAGTGATGGGTGATGACGCCTCACTTGACCAATTAACTCCTGACCAGGGTTGTATAACCAATCTGGTGAAGTTGGACGGACGAGATGATCTTTGAGACACTCATCTGCGACCGTTAATGAATTAGGGTTTTTGAAGAGGTGCGCAAGCATCACTCTTGACTTGGTCTAAAACCAAGCATGAGAATGGTTTTGGAGAGGGACCGACAGGCATGTGTGTAGACGCATGCCGGCCTGTACACGTCCATACCTCACTGTCCCATGAAGGCGCGATCTAGGCCACTCAATTTGACCTAGGAAAAGTTGAGTGGTTGAGATCGGTTTTGCGGCAATCCGTTCGCAAAGGAGTTGGAAACCGCGTGACATTCCTAGTTTGGGCGTGCGTTCCAAGACGACCAATCTTGGTGGTCTTGGTCGATCGCGTGCGCGGGTGGTGGGCTGGTGTTCACGCCTATGCGACTATCCATGAAAACGTGATCTAAGCCACTCAAATCGTCCGGTGAAGTTGAGTGGTCGAGATCAGTTTGCAATTTGGGAAGTGTAACCACGCAAGTTTTGGCGGTCGGTTTGGGATAGCCAGGCATGGTATGCCTTGGCCGACCACGTGAAGAGATAGATGGGCCCACGGTGGTCATGCTGGTATGACCGGACCTGTTTAATCTAATCTCGGACCCTCCATTCGTGCCGGAGAAGATGGACGCTCATGATGCTCAAAACCCTAATTTTGGGTTTTAAGGCCGTGCGTCATGCTCTGCTTGGGCTCACGGATCGAGATGACCAACCATGGTTGGTCCTGACCAATTGGTCAGGATTGTAGGCGGGACCGCGATGATTGTGTTGACATGCTCCGGACCCTTTGAATCTACATCTACACCCTCCATCTATACCTGCGAAGATGGATGGTTGAGACTGTTTTGCGACACATGTAATATGCCGCAAACCCTAATTTAGGGTTTTCCGCCCATACGTTATGGTTTGGACGTTTTGGCAAGATAGGCCAATCTCTGGGGAGGCCGACCATGCGGGGTCCATGTTGGTTCGGCAGTGGTTATTCCATACCTGCTAGGGGGTGATGGAATTGATCTGGGTCATCCAATCATGCATGCGGAGTTGGATGACTGCGATCATATCCGAACTGATGCGGTCAGTCCGGATGCTCAATAGGGCTAGTATAAGACACCGAGAGCTCTCAATCGGTCTAGTATAACACACCGAGAGTTGCAACCTGTACGGGTATTTCGTACATGCTTTCATTATAATGCTTGGAGGTTCGTGTTGCTCTACTGAGAGCAACACTACGGTCGTCATGCCACATTGATAATGAGTCAGGAAATACAAGGCTGCTTGCGCATTAATCAATAATGCTAGAAATTTACAGGATGGGATTGTTGCCACATGCTCCAACCTGGATGAATTTCATGTATTCTGATGAGTGCCAAATAGTGCATATTTATACACCTTTTTATTGGCATTTTACTCATCTTTTGCGCTTAGAAATCAGATATTATCCCCATTTGTGTTTTCTTTGTTTTCAAGAATAAATATTTGTATTAATTAATTTTGTGTTTTTAGGTAATAAATAAAGCTAAGAGAATCGAGGAGCAAAAAGAGCGGCGAAGAATTGGAGACAAGCGTCTATGGAGCAGATAGCCCAAGCCACAAGAATAGCTTGCAACCCAACAAGAAGAACTCGATTTACAACATGGGCTTGAGCTAGACAGGCCCGTGACCCGATCCGAGCCCGTATCATTTGAGCCATTAGATTTGCTCCTGCCTAGATCCGATGGTCGCTCCTTCATGTAAATCGATCTTCGATGCACTCGCTCAACAACAGAATCACCCGCTTATATCCCGAGCCGTTCAGATCGCACTCCGCTTCATCCAACGCTCGCCGAGGCCTCTTCATCAAACCGTCCGTGCCCGCTCAACACCCAAGCAATCCATACCCTTATCCCCTCGGACCAAACCTTATTCTCGGTTTTCTCTTCTCTTTCTTCTCTTCACCCGACCAGCCATTTGAGAGCTCCATCCTCTGCGCTCCTCTTCTCCATCTCCGCCACAACCGACAACAACAGGTTATCACCAGCACGCCACCTCTAGTTTTCTCTATCCCCACCACAGCTTCTCCACCCTAGAAGCTGAGCTCGAGATAGATAAAACTAGGGTTTTGCTAACAGTGGAAGAACATCAGAGTAAGGAGCAGAGCCGACGTATCAGAGCCGCACAAGCAGAGGGAACAAGGGATTCAGAGGCAATTTCGAGATTGGGTTTGTTTTAATTTTCAAATTAAAGTGATTTAGGGTTTGGGTTTTCCTTGCATGTATAAATAGAAGTGTTCTGTGTGTGTTAGGGTTCATGCCTGGGCTAGCCAGAGCACAACTTAGGTTTATTTGTGTTTTATTTATCTTTGTAATGTTTTAATTTGAATTACCAGGGTGTTTGATGAAACCCCTGATTATCATGAGAAGCATATTTAGCTTAGGATTTATTCTTGCTGTGTATGATATGTTTAAGACTAGTAATTAACCATGGAGCTCATAAGCCTGTGATGAGTGGTACTGTAAGAAGACCACTCATACTAGGGGTGAATTAGCAAACTTAGTTAATGAACATCAAGTTGAGACCTTCAAAGGAAGGCACAAGAATATAAGCCTATCTTATATTGCCTAAGCATGAGATCGGTGGTGGAATCAACCACCCCGGTGACCTACAATCCATATTTTCACAACCTTAGTTTAGAGTCACAAAACACTCGGTCGTATCGACAAACCCCGAATTATGTCACTTACCTCTTAGAAACTCAGTCTAGCATAGCTTTAGATCAATCTCAGCACCACAAGTCTCTCGTGGATCGACCCGTATTGCCACGTCTCCGATAGACGCCCGTGCACTTGCGGTATAATTTGTAGGCATTAAATCTAAACCCTTTTCCGTGCCTACCAAGTTTTTGGCGCCGTTGCTTCTTGGACTTGGCGTGTGCCTCTTTGATTATTGGCCTTGCTTAATCGATTTTCATTCCACCTTGTATATATTTCTCTGCATTATTTCTTTTAGTCTTGTCATAGTGTAACTTAGCTTACATCATTCTTTATTTTACTTCAGTTTTTGTAACTTAGCTTCCTTGTGTTATAGCTTAGTGTAGCTTGTATTGCACCTTGTAACTTACATTTGTTAACTATAGTTAGTGTAATGTCTAGCATCTCATTTGCATTTTAACTTTTTGATCTGAGTTATAAGCACCATTGCCTTGTAACTTAGTGTCAACTGCAATTCTTTTTCCCCGTGTGGAGTCAATTGACTCTCGAGGCTTGTCTTGGTATCCATTTTGATCTTCATCTGTAACATACATACTCGGGAATCGAAACACTCTTTGTTGAGATAGCGGGTACCCTGTATACTCTTGTGAAGCAGTGAACCAACCCAGAGAAAGGCGGGGAGCGTAACAACACAGCCATTGTGGCTAAACCGGTTGGTCGTTCTCAAATTTTGTTATACTCTATACCTGCATGATCTCGTGTGCAAGGAGTACAACCCTCGATCGCATGCTTGAGCCCCTGCAAAGACGACCTTTTGCTAGCCGAGAAAGCCATAATCTATGCATGACTGAAAAGTAGTGCTGAACATCTGTTGTTGTGAACTATTATTGCCTGATTGTATGCCCAACCTGTATGTGGTCAACTTGTGTGAATACTGAGCATTGTGTAGTAGCAGGATTTCCCCACTACACCCCTTACTCGATTTTGGTTAATTAATCCATTAGAAGATGTAAGATCAAGAACATTTATTGATTGAATTCATGAAGTGTTTTTACGGAAAATAGAATTACACTTAGAAGTTAAAACACTCTTAAACTTTCTCTCTCCTAATGACTTGCCTAACAATTCTAAAAAGATCCCCCCCCCCCCCTTTTACAGACTCACTCGACCCTTTATATAGGGTAATACATAGTGGGTGACAGCTAAGCTATCCTTTATTTTTGGGAATGTCTCGCGAAGTGTCGCCAGTGTACAACTATTCAATCTCGCGTCACTTCTTAACCCTCGCCAGATTCCATGTCTTTCAGCTATTTTGTGTGTCGTTATTTCCCATCGCGTCGTTTATTTTAGCTCCTGCGACTGCCTCGCTGCACCGTCGATTTATTGATCCCATGAGCCCTATGTATTGCGATATTATGATCCTACATCTTGCCTCTTTTTCCTTGAATATTGCTTGAAGAGCGATCTTGAAGGAAAAATCTGTTGTTGTAGTGATCTTTGGTTTTTGTTGATGAGGGAATGAGCGGGAAGAATCTTTGTACTTGAAAGTACGTACTTGCCTCTATTCTTTTGCGAAATGCAAAGCTCCTATATTCGAAGTGTCATTTCTTGCCTCATGTGTTACGAGAGAATAATCGAGTTCGCAATCTCTTCTCGCCTATTAGGAAATATCCGTATATTTGAATTTCTGCTAAAGTTCTTTTCGTCAAGCTTCCTTGGATTTAGGTAGTGACCGTTTACACGTGTCTATATTTACCTCTTTTTACAAGGTGCATTTAATGTTATAGGTCATAATATTTTCTCATCTATTTATAGGAACACCTGTGAAGAATTTTCCTTTTCCTTTTCATCTTCTTCATCGTCTGCAAGTGTTCTTCTTCTTCATCGTTCGCAAGTGTTTGCTTATTCGCTGTCTCTTACCGTCTTCTTCACCACTTTAGCTATTCTCTACCAGTTGTTACTCTCATGGCGTCCGGGTTTGTTAATTTTGCCATATACGGCTGATTTTGTTATTGATCATATTTGAGATTAACTTTCTTTGTTGAAATCACATTGGTATGATTAACTTTGTAGTTCTTTTACGCCATTGTTGTTTAGCAAGAACCAACCCGAGAACTAGATTTATCGTGAAGGACCCTCTTCTTTCTTTGGGCTCGCCATCAAATCTACTTGCAACTAGAACCCCTCGCACAACCAAAATCCACTTCGCGAGCAAAATCTATGGCTTCAAAAAGACAGTCTGCGAGCGACAAGGTATTCAAGAAACATTTATTTTTTATCAACAATACATTGTTGCCTCTGCTTTTATTTAATTTGTTATTCACGGGATGATAAAACTACTTTGGTCATGCTCCCAAAAAGCCTCGCTACTCCAAACCTGTTACTCTGACGTTCCATTTCCTTCATTCACACCTTCATCTCCTGTGCGAAATCTTCGCAAGATAACTTTGTGCCCCTTCCTCTGGTACTACTACCAACGACAATATTTCTATGCCTCAACTCCTCATAGATCAAGTTCCTTATAACTGTCCTACTACAAACGATCTTATACCTCCTCCTGCTATCAATGTCCCTGCTATTTCTCCAATCACTTCTCTCCCTAAACCTCTTCTTCTCCTGAGGCCCCTTTGACAAAGGATCACTCATCTTCTTTGATTGAGCAAATTCCTCTAACGTGAGAAAATTTGGAGGGGATAGATGTGGCCTTTAAGGTTCTTTCGGATCTCGTGAATGATGCCAAAAAGACTTCTGCTGATCTGTCAAATCCAACGTCTGCGAGATTTTAAGCAAGCACCTTGGTTCGATAAGGTCTCGCAAGCATCTTTGGTTCAAGAGATTAATAAGTTGAAGGATGATCTCCAAGTTATGATGACTGAAGTGCAATAGTTTTCACCTTGAAAATCGGAAATTTCTGACCTCTCATTTGGATCGTGACAATCTTTTCGAGAAAAATGAGGGTTAAAAGGTATAGTCTCGCAACTCCCCCCTCTTTTTTTTTTTTTTTTTTTTTTTTTTTTTACAACTCAAATTCTTGTTCGCCCTCCAAGCATTAAACCATAAACGAATAATGGAGATATATCGGATGGAGTCCATTGTTGAAGAAGTTCGAGTTGAGAGAGATGGTTGGATGGAGCAATATAATCTCTTAGATAATCTTCATACTTACGGTGATCAAATAAATAATTTGTCGAAGAGAATCTTGATTTATCGCAAAAGCAAGACTTGTTAAGTAATGATTTATCTCGCCTCTCTTATGCTTTGACTAAATCGATTTGGAGTTGCAAACTTTATCGAGATGAGAATCGAAAAGAGCATTAAAACGTTCTTTGTTGAATAAGGTGGCGAACTAGATGATGCTTGTCAAAAGTTATGTGAAGAACACGAACAAGTTAAACATACTTTGAAAAACCAACTTGAAGAAATTACTGCGAGAGAGATAAACTTATTCAAGGTAGAATAACGTTGAGTGTAAAAAGCGAAGCAATTCCAAGAACAATGTGTCAATTTAGAAAAATCCAACTCTACTCTGGCGACGAAAACTCCATACTTGTTTCCAATGAAAAGAATTTGCGATCTCATTGAAAGGCTTAGTGGGAGATTCATTTGATGATGTCATGGACCGCTTGGGGAATAATTTGTGACTTTAATTCAACATCTTTCTTCTCAAAGGAAGGTAGTCAAATTATTTGACTATCTTAATTTATGTGTTTATTCCATGAATGCTTTACTACCCGAAAATGCCAATAATGTTCGATAAGAATTTTCTACGATCTTGTGTATTTGTTATGCGGACTACGAGAGAAAGCTTAGCTCCACTATTTCCACCCTCAGTCCGATTATTCTAAAATTCGCAAGGAAAATGGACTACTCTCTCGCATCTTGCTCGTTCTCGCGACCGTGCAGAGTTAAGATTTGATTATATGTCTTATTGTAAGGACATTGATAGTAAGAATCGTCAAAAGGCATTACTTCGCCGATTCCCTCTAAAGGCGGAAGTTCTTGTGAATAACATTTTCTTTGTCGAAATCTCTTGATCCTATTCACGTCGCTCCTTTGGAAGTAAGTGATGATGAAGTTCCTGATGCTCCAGATAGTGATTATGAATATGAAAGCGGCGAAGATCTCCCTGATAAGGAAGTCGTCGATGAAGATCCAAGTAAAAAGACTCTTGATGAAAATCAAGTATCAAGGCGAAACGAAGGTAATGAAAACATTTCGATGAAAATCAACCAATTGGAGGAGCGAAGGCGATAAAGGCGCAGAAAAGTCTCAACCATCCTCTGTATTTGATAATGTTGATGTGGAGAGTTAAATGCTCTTTGTAATTTGCCAGAATTTCTTATTGTGTGAACGATTTAACTCTTTGATGGAGTAATTCCCATATTTCTTTCTTCCTTTCTTAGTTAATACCTACGTGAGCGTAGTTGCTCATTGAATATTTTATTAAGTAAATCTATCCCAATTAGGGATTTGATTTTAATTTTTCTTTCTATGACGTGAGTCGTGAGCCGCCTTACATTTTAATGCAGAGGCCCATTGACCCACGCCTTATCATTTTTGTGTGGTCTTCCGAGTTAGACCTCCCTAATTAGAGGTCCTCCCCTGCACACCTTTCATCGCGACAAAATCGCTAGACGCCTTTACACTCGCATGTAATGACCCATTGATCTTGCCTTATCATTTTCCAAGTATTTTTGCCTCTGCAGGATGTTTTATTTGCGACAATATGACAGGACCTAAGTCTTCTTGCGAAAACAAAGCTCCATGACATTGCGTCGTGCGACGAAATCGCGGGACGTCCGTACACTTTCATGTAAAGACCCATTGATCTCGCCTTACCCTCGCGTTAGTATTATTGCCTCTGCGGGATCATTTGCACAAATATGACGAGCCTAAATTCTCTTGTAGAAGAACAGAGCCTCATGACATTTGTGTCTGTTTTGACACCCCCTAATGGAGAGCGTCGCCCTTATCATCTCCCAGGTTGCCCCTTCAAGGAGGCGAAACATCGGCCATACAAGACTAGCTCCTCCCATCCGGTCTTAACAACAACCGAGTTGTTTTTCGTGAGCCTCTTATCCCTTATACCTATATGGTTTATGGTTACGAGACTGCACCCTAAGTGGAGTTTTCTTGGGCGAGTGCAACATATGCCAAGACTTGCCAAGAATGGCCGGGGTAGGTTCATCCATCCCGGGCACTCGGCTCAACCGTGTACCTCGGCGCCTTGAGCATACACTGACTCCCTAAGAAGAGACCTCGGTCGCCCAACCGGTATAACCTACATATATAGTTGGGAATCCAAGGTACCTCTTCCGGATAGGCTTTCATGGGCCCCAAATTTCCATGACTCAGGCTTCAGGAGCGGTGTAACCTTTCCCCTGAGCCATGTCGAGAGATACCCCCTTTTATGACGCACTTTAGGTCTTACATTTGCCTCTTACGAAATGTTATTCGCGAACTAGGGTGTACGCCATAAAGGTTCGTCCCATTCATTCATTCTTTTTAATCATTCTTCATCATTTGCTATTTTGTCTGCGAGATACTCGCCAATTTATTCATTTAATCATTCCTTATCTCTTGTTGTTTTGTTAAGCCATGCATGACTTTTTTGTTATTCTTGTCGCGAGATCTTCGCGGATTCTCTCTGCATTTTACTGAATGTCGCAAATATCTGGTGAAGAATTACTTCATCTTGATTCCTTTTTCCTCTCCCATTATTACGGGTAATATTTCTTTAGATATAACCTATTCCATGGTCTATCCAATTTTTGTCCCACATCTCTTCCTTCGGGGTCCATCAATCTATATGCCCCTGTACCAACTACCTCTTTGATGATATAAGGTCCATCCCATTTTCTCGCTTGACTTGCCTCCGTTTTCACGTTGATATATTGGGGTTTCTCGCAACACCAAGTCTCCTGGTTGGAACTCACGTATTTTTACACGCTTGTTATATTCTCTAGCCGAGTCTTCGCTGATAATTCTCCATGTGTCATAAAGGCTTTTTCTCGTTTTTCTTCCAATTCATCCAACTTGATTAGAATATTGCTGCGCTAAGATTTTTCTCCCAGACCTCTTTTTGGTTGTCGGAATCACGACCTCTGTTGGGAGAATCTTTGCTTCAACTCCATAAGTTAGGCAAAAAGGGGACATTCTGTGGCTTCTCTTCTAGTTGTATTATAGGCCCATCTGCATTGGGTACTTGTTCGCACCATCCCTTGTTGTGTCCTTCCAACTTTTTCTTGATATATCGGCAATTGTTTTGTTTGTTGCCTCCGCTTGACCATTAGCCTGTGGATATAATGGAGTTGATTTTCCACATCTTATCTGAAATGCATTAAGTAGCAACTCTATATTTTGCCCTTCAAACTGTTTCCCGTTATCAGATACCAATTGTGCAGGAATCCCAAATCTACATATAATATTTTCAAATATGAAAGTAAAAATATCCTTATCGCGAATGTGCTGGACCGCTTTCACCTCTGACCATTTTGTGAAGTAATCTGCCCATTTGACGATTAAGTATCTTCTCCATCTGTTCCGGTAAGAATGGTCCCACAATGTCTAAACCCCATTTTCCAAAAGGCCACACACTTCTTGAAGAATTTAACGTGCTCCCTGGTGCATGTATCTTCTTCCCATGTCTTTGACAATCTTGCAGCACTTGGATATTGCTCGCGTCTTCATGCATATATGGCCAATAATATCCTTGCGTCTTTGCCTTATATGCCAAAGATCTCCCGCCGCTGTGATTTTGCATCCCCACTATGCAGCATCTTCAATATGGTTTCTCCTTCTTTCTTGATAGACAACGAAGTGAGGGTCCTCAAAAGAACGTCGATAAAGCACGCCATCTCGTAATTCATAATTTGTTGCCCGGCTTTTTAACTTGTGTGCTTCAATCTATTTCTTGGTACCTCGCCTTTCATTAAGTACGCGTGAAGTTCCACTCTCCAATCTTCCTCGCGACCTTGCATTTCATCTACCACCATCATTATATACGCTTCTTGTCCTTCCTCTTTATTAATTGATGGCGCCGATAAGCGTTCTGTATTTTGATGTTCCTCGCAGTTGGGTCTGTCATCATACTTGATATAAAGGAAAAGCGTCTAGCTCCGAGTCTATTATCTCTCCTTGATATGTGCCTCCATTTTATTTTTGGTATCTGTCATGTCAACACTTCTACAAGCTTCCTATATTTACAGAGGGATGGATCATTTGTAGCATACTTCTCTTGTTATTTGACAAATTGCTAATTGCGAGTCATGGTGATCCTCACATTCTCCATTTCATTTCTATTGCGAATTGTAGAGCATGTATTATAACTTCATACTCCGTTTCATTATTGGTAGACTCAAATTCCAATCTAAAAGCAAAAGCTAACTTATTGCCTTTGGCGAAATCACAACAATTCCCACTCCTTTACCTTCTCCATTGGATGATCCATCCACTAATATTTCCCACCGATCTGGCTCAGTTAACAAATCTTTTGGATTTCCATGCTCTTCTTCCACATCCATCATTTCATCCACTGCTTCATCTTCCTCCAAAGGAAACTCTGCCAGAAAGTCTGCGACAACCTGTGACTTTGTTGAAGATAATATTTCATATTTCAGTTTGTAATGGCTTATTTGAGCATTCCACCTTTCACTCTTCCCGATCTTTTTGAATTTTTCATTCGACTCAATTGGTACCTTTGTCACCACTTTAATAGTATGTGCCTGAAAATATATGCGAAGTTTAAACAGCGCATAGACTAACGCCAGATTAATCTTTCAATCTTGAATAATTTCTTTCTGCTGACATTAAAAGTTTCTTTGATATAATAGATTTGGTTTTTCTACTCCTGCGTCCATTCACAAAGTAAAGCGCACTTAAGGCATGCGATGTTGTCGCAAGATATATTAATAATTCCTCTCCTGGTTCTGCCTTCTGCATAATGGATATATCCATTAAATGCTCTTTGATCCCTTGTAAAGCCTTTTCACATTCATCCGTCCATTTAAATTTCGACCCTTTCTTCAGAACACTGAAAAAGTGTTTACATTTATCGGATGACATGAAATGAACCTTCCTAGCGATGCTAGTAACCCATTGATTTTTTGAACATCTTTTCTCGTCGCAGGTGTCGGCATATCGCGAATTGCTTTTACTTTCTCAGGGTCAACATGTATTCCTTCTTTTGATATAATGTAACCCAAGAACTTCCCCGACGCAACTCCAAAGGTACATTTTTGGATTGACTTTGATGTTGAAGCGCCTCATTTGTTCAAAAATTTCTCTCAAATCTTGCGTGATCTTATGCCTTTTTACTTTTCATAGCATGTCATCTACGTATACCTCAGTGTTTTGTGTATCCATTCTGCGAATACATTTTCTACCATCCTTTGATACGTTGCTCAAAGCATTTCGCAAACCAAACGGCATTTTAGTATAACAAGTATAAACCTCTTGGAGCGAAGAAAGCGGTGTGTTCTTGGTCTTCCTCGGCGAGAGGAATTTGATTGTAACCTTTGTATCCATCCAATGATGATACTCTTTCATTCCCACCGCCGATTCGACTCAATGTGGGATGTCCGGTAATGGAAAATCGTCTTTAGGGCAAGCTTTATTTAGATCAGTGAAATCAATGCAAATCCTTATTCCCTTGTTCTTCTTTGGAACTATAACCATATTCGCTATCCACTCGGGGTATTTTGCTTGTCTAATAATTCCTGCGTCAAAGCATCTTCTGCAGTTCTTCTTCTATCACGAGAAGTGATCTGTTGCTATCTTTCTAATTCTTTGTTTAAATGGCTTCACATTTTTATCAATTTCTAACTTGTGACAAAGCGATCGACGGATCTATACTGCATTTCATCCATATCCCACGCGAAGATGTCTTTATAATCCCAATGATCCCAGATTCTTTTCTCTTCATCCGCTTCCATGCTAGTTCCAATCTTTAGCATCTTGGGATTTTCCTTAGTTCCAATATTCACTTCTTTGGTTTGTTCTGCCGCGACGTAACTGGCCTTCGGTTCTCCCATAGGGGTTGGTCCTTTTGGTTCTTTCGAAAGATCATCTTCTTCTCCCGAGATCTCGCCGTGTATGCCTTTTCCTTCCTTTGCTCTTATCATGTAAACTCAATTCTTCTTCTTTCTTAGTTACCCTCGCCATCTTTTGCGGTATTTTGATATGTTCTTTCGCTTGTTTATTTGTTCCTCGCAACATTTTACTTCATTTTGATAATATATTCTTCCTTTGGCAGGCGTCCTCTGATCTCGCCGATTCCAGTTGGTGTAGGGAACTTGATACGTTGATGAAGCGTCGACGTCACGACTTTATTGCATGTACCCATGGTCTTCCTAGTAACATGTTGTATGGTGATTCCATATCCACCACACTCAATGTCACCTGTGTTTCGATTCCTCCCTAACGGAATACGTATTTTTATCTCCCTTTAACTTTTTGTTATGGATTTACCAAAACCTTGAATATTGTATGCCATGAAAATCATATCTTCGTCTTTATATCCCATCTTTTGTAAGCGTGATAGAACATGATATTTACCGGACTCCTGTATCGATTAAAACTCCATTCATTACCCATGTTTTCATCGTATTCTCCGATTTCTCTCCTTCCTTATACACGTTTATTGCAATCACCGGTGGAGACATGTGATCCAAGTTTTCTTTTGATATTTCCTCCGCCGTGAATGTTATCTCTTGCTTTTCCCAATCTTTTCAAAGGTGACGTTATTTCTCGATCCAGTAATCTTCTTTCCTTCAAAATCTCGTTTGTGTATCCTTCCTCTGATATTTTCATGAAATTCGTTAACCATTACTCTCATACACCTTTCTTTGTATGCCATATCTTTTTCGTCCAGATCTAAAGTTTTTCTTTCTCATTTTTCGATTCAAACAATTTTAATTGCAATCTTCTCTCCTTTGTCAGCGATCTCCCTGTTTCTAGCGCATATGTAGTAGCAGGATTTCCCACACTACACCCCTCACTATATTTTGTAGATCTAAATCATATTAATCACCTAAATTTCAAATATAAGTGCTAGAAATTTAAATAGACACATAAGATTTTTTACGTGGTTCGATCAATGTGATCTACATCCACGGTTCTCACTATGATTGTTGAGGTTACATAAGAATTACATTTACAATCTCCATTAATGGATAATTTGTAGAGTTCTAGATCTAATTATTTGGGGAAGAAGATGATAAAGAAAAATAATATCTCTCTAAAAATATCTCTCCTCCTCTAAAAGTGTCCTCTCAAAATTATTCCTCCTTTCTCTCTCCCTGCTCTCCCTCTTTATATAGGTGTTTACATAATGGATGACACTCACATACAACTCATATTCTCATGAGCCTTTTAATGATTTCGCAGCTCTTGCTACCTTCTCTCGAGACATTCTCTGAGTCTTGTTACCTTCTCTCTCGAGACACTCTCTCGAGCCTTGCTACCTTCTCTCGAGACACTCTCGCGAGCCTTGCTACCTTCTCTCTCGAGACACTCTCGCGAGCCTTGCCTACCTTCTCTCTCGAGACACTCTCGCGAGTCTTGCTACCTTCTCGAGACACTCTAGTTCTCGCAAAGATCTCGACTTTCTTCATGTTTACGTTATCTTCATTTGTTATGTCATTTGAAATCACTTTGCAACTGGCTTCGCGACGTTGTTAATGAAGATTCCGCAAGTGTGTTGTTGTTGCGATATTTGGATCCTACATCTTGCCTCTTTTTCTTGAATATTGCTTGAAGAGCGATCTTTAAGGAAAAATCATTGTTGTAGTAATCTTTGATCTTTGTTGATGAAGGAACGAGCTTTAAGAATCTTGGACTTGAAAAGTACGTACTTGCCTCTATTCTTTTGTGAAGTTAAAAGCTTGCGTAAGTGAATAAGAAGTATTATCTCTTGAAGTATGCGAAGTATGAAGTATCCTTGAAGAAGTATAAGAAGTACTCAATCCTCGAAATATATAAGAAGTATGAAGTATCCTTTGAGAAGTATAAGAAGTACTTAATCCTCTAAATATAAGAAGTATTGTGAATCCAACATGCTAAAACTCCCGCTCCATGTTCTTTGCCTCATGCTATGCTGTAATGCAAATAAAAATTTAGATTAGTATTCAACATTTCTTTTATCAAAGATATTTATTTAATTTCAAGTTCAAATCATTTTTCTTTGTTTTGATTTCCTTTGTATAACTTATTTCGTTTCATCCGATAAACATCCTTCATGGAGATGATCCTAATAGGTACCCCCTTATATGACGCACTTTAGGTACATTGCCTCTTGCGAAATCCTAGAGCAAATTCGCGAACCAGGTGTACGCCATAAAGGTTTGCCCGCTACTACTCTCCATGTTGGATATCATTCTCATTTGAAACAAAGCGAGTATTTAAGGAAATATATAAATTGATCCTTGCGAGATATTGTTCTAGGTTTCTCTTGTAATTGTATAATCTTTGTAATTCCGCGATTGTATCGCGTTTTTGTAAATCAAATCAAAATCTTTTATTTTTTGTAAGTAAAATGTTTAAGGAAAGTGGTACTTAGCTTTTGTGGTTTGTTGTTGTCAATCTCTGAACAAAAAGAAATGTGAAAAGTGAGACTTGAACCCATGACCTCGCTTCTTGGATTTTCTGCAACATACCAACTGTTCTAACTCTCTCTCGCGAAATTCATTTGCGAGATAATCATCAACTTTCTTCTTTGCGAGATAAGCAAAGTCTGTATGAAATTTCTCATAACAAAAATAAGTGTGCGAGAGCAAGAATTGATCTGCGACCTTCTTCTCACATTCATGCCTCACCAACTGTACTAGGCCATGCCTCTGCGAAGTGTTTACTGAGATAATCACCTACTTTCTTCGCGAGATCATTGTGAAAAATCCATGCAAAAAATGGACGTTCAATGGACTTGAACTCGCGACCATGAACTCTTTAACCTCGAGGTGACCAACCAATCTTGCCCTCTTGTTTGAAAGAATGAAACAACCTTGAAATTATCCATTTTTTCCCTTCTTCGCAGAAGCAAAAAAATTCTTTATGAGGTGGGGAGATTCGAACCCGCGACCTTAAGCTCCTCTTTGTTCGCTCGTGACCAATTGTGCTACTCCTCCCGTGCGTAAAGGATCGCAGAATGCTAATACATGACTTATATTCACCCTTTGATATTCAAGGAAAAAGATGACAAAAATTCTTCGCGAAGGGTAAGACTCGAACTCGCGACCTTATGTTTATACTCGCCACTGACCAATTGTGCTAGGCTGTTTGTGAAAGAAACACACAATACTATAACTTTATTCACTTTTCGCTCTTAAGTTCAAAATATGTAAAAGGTGGGATTCAACTCGCAACCCCAAGCTTATTCTCTTCGCGAATGACCATCGGGCTACTTGTCGCTTGCGAAGGAAACACACAATGCTATAGCTTTATTCCATTTTTCCCCTCTTGAAAGTTCAAAATATTTGAAAAAATATGAGTGGCCATGGGCGAGATTTGATCTTGCGACATCAAGCTTCTTCGCTCCAACTCAAACCATCTGTGCGAGCTTCCTTTTGTGATAAAATCACAAATGTTTTGTTCTTATCCTTTTCTTCGTTCTTCCTTAATTTCCTTCAACAATTTTCCTCTTTTCTTTTCTCCCGAATATGAAATCTTCCATTAAAATTAGCTTTCTTCCTGAATTTTACCACATCAAACCCTTTTATGTTCTTGAATTGTTGACGGTATTTTCTCCCTGAAAGTGTGATTTCTTCCATAAAACTTCCATTTTTGAACCCAAATTTTATAGATCTAAATAAAAAGTATGAACAATAACTACTTTTCATGGAAACTTCTCTTAAAGTTTATAGATCCAATTGAATTCATCACCAACAGAGCCGTTTTTCTATACTTTCTTGAACCAACAAGATTAGGTCCCTGTTTCTAGCGCATATGTAGTAGCAAGATTTCCCACACTACACCCCTTACTCGATTTTGCCTAATTAATCCATTAGAAGATGTAAGATCAAGAACATTTATTGATTGAATTCATGAAGTGTTTACACAGAAAATAGAATTACACTTAGAAGTTAAAACACTCTTAAACTTTCTCTCCTAATGACTTGCCTAACAATTCTAAAAAGATCCCCCCTTTGCAGGACTCACTCGACCCTTTATATAGGGTAATACATAGTGGGGTGACAGCTAAGCTATCCTTTATTTTCGGAATGTCTCGCGAAGTGTCGCCGAGTGTACAACTATTCAATCTCGCGACACTTCTTAACCCTCGCCTGATTCCATGTCTTTCATTTATTTTGTGTGTCGTTATTTCCCATCGCGTCGTTTATTTTAGTTTCTGCGACTCCTCGCGGTACCGTCGTGCCTACCGATCCGCGAGCCCTATGTATTGCGATATTATGATCCTACACATTGATTGCATGACAAAACCAGCCAGTGCTAGGTAGTGCTCACACCCCGACATCTTTACATCGGGTAGGTTATGTGACCCGAGATTCCATCTCTGCTCCGAGCCTTAGCTACAAGACCAGCTGAAGTCAATGAGAGATAGTTGACATCAACCAAACCGCCTTGGGTCTGTCTTTGTGTATTAATATTTCGTGCCTCACCTTGCATTGGTTAGGCTGGTAGTTTTGTAATTTAGAGCAAGCCTTACTCGTAAACCCATGAGCTCGCCCGTGCCTTGTGTGAGACTGTTGTGTTCAACTCCAACCCCTGAAGCCGTGAGTTGAGCTTAAACTTCCATAGGTGTTCTCCAGGTCAAGCCCTTAGTCTACATTCTTCATGTGTACTACCCACCCCCGCACTGCAGAGACCGAGCTGCAACTGGTTAGCCAAGTTGGCTGCATTCCCCACTTGAAATCGACCAAGCCAGTTGACACATCCTGAGCATGTGGAAACTTTAGGTATTGTTCATTTGCTGGGTAATCTGCTACATTTGTAAGGTTGCATATCTATTATGTTGAACTATGAACTTGTGATGCTCTGAACTACTATGCAATTATCTCATGAGTGAGCCCGTAGCATTGGAAAGAATGTTGAGTGTCTAAGTGCTTTAGCACCTCATTTGTTGTATGCCACGCACAAGACTCCGTAACCTATTGCACCTTTAGCACCTCATAATAATTTTCCTGGATGATTCTTGTGCACCCGCATCTTCGTGACTTCAGGCCGAAAGCATAAACCAACCTCGAGCATGAATCGCCAAGTCTTCGTGTCATTTTTGAGTGATTGTGTGTCTCAATGCTTTGTCTCTTTTAAGCAACATCATCCAAAGACTCCTGTGTGCTAAAAATTGAGTGCCATCATCTTTGTGCCTTTTGATCTGTGAGTTTGCCTTGTTGTGTGCACAAGTCACCAAACCGTGTACCGCAACAACCGGGTTTTACACAACCAAAACTTTCCACAACAACTGGGCTCCGTAAAACAAACCAGCCCAATTAAACCAAACAAGCTCACCTAAATTGGGCCGCACCTAAACAAATAAGCCCAACCACTCGGGCTCTACTAATTTGTTGGGCCATACACTTTTACACAACCACCGAGGCACACTCAACATCACCGGGCTGGAACCTATTACCCAATCATTGGCTGGAACCTAATTCCACCGGGCAACAAATTCCCAAACAAACCAAAGCCCAAATAAACCAAATCCCACACAAACCAAATAAGACCCAATAAACCAAATGAAACCCAATAAACCAAACCGAGTCCACTACAATCGGGCTTTGAGTTCAATTTGAGTGCTAAATCATTTCAGGATTTTGGTCTCCAACCGGGGATACAAACAAATCCATTAGAGAGCTTGCTTACGGGCATGCTTCACAATATGAACTCCCACATACCATATTAATTTTAGGAATTTTATGAGCCTTCTCGTGGCCCCGACCTCACATACCCTAATCATTATGAGCACATGTATCATTCACCACAAGTTGAAAATGAACAATTTTCTCATACCCAGTAATCACTTTTAGATCAATTAGAAGCTCAAGTATCTGCTTTAGAAAGGAAATTACATGAGCAATCTCGAATCTAACCCCTAGAACTATGCAATGCATGCTTGTACCTTATGTGGTAGCTTAGACCACCCCATTGAGAATCGCTACATTTTGCATGAGTTTAGGCAGTCTAGGAAAGCCATGATAACTATGCACACATGCATCATCCATCACAATGGGAGGATGAACAATGTTATACTCCCCAACCCCTTGTATGCAATACTAATGGATAAGCTCATAGAGCAAAACAAGGATATACTTGGATGGAAAATGCAATGTTGTTATGATGATGATGATGATGAATATGAAGAGCATGTGGTGGAACCTTTTGGTTCAGAGACGTTAGGCGTCTCTTCTGTGAACCCCATGAATGATGCTTCTTCTAATATTCATACATGTGATGTTGATGTGGAACCTGTGGAATTGTCCTGTGAAAATGAGCATGCTTTACCACCTGTTTGTGACCTAGGAATAGCTGAATTGTCTGTTGACACAAATGATTCAATGCATGTGCCTATTTCCATGCCTAGGTTACAGCATGATATCTCTCCTAGTTATTTTGAGCAGGAGAGTGATGATGATTATGACATGGAGATTGATGAACTGTTTTATGCAGGTGAACATGATTTACCCTCTTCTGACTTTAGGAAAGTGTGTGATAGTGCAAATGATTTTATAAATGAACACAACTTAGATGTACCTAACTCTCTCCCGAGTCACAAATTGAAACTCCTCCACCAAACCTAGGTGTAGTTTGTAATAAAATTGCAAAACCAACTTTTCGAAAATGCCTAACTTAGGCCTAGAACTTTGTGCTTCCCAAGTCCTCGTTGGACTACTTTGCATCAAAGTATAACACCTTTAGGGAACCACAAGCTGGAATATGTATGTCCATTGTTCTTAGCAAAACTCATTTTGAGTTAGACTTTTGCAAGATGTACCTTTAAAATTGCAAGATTTTGTGCTCACAAACACACCTGTTCACAAGTTTAGGTTTGGGGGAAACCCATTTTCATATGCAGTCTTACTTGCACTCTCATGTTATATTTGTGTAAGACTGTTGATGTCTCTACATACTGCCTTTTTGGGTTGATCCTCAACTCTTTAGATTGTTGGTGTATGGTGAATTTTCATTGTATATAATCCAAGAGGACTTGTTAAATTTTCTTTCTTGCATCGGTTGAGTCTTCTTAAGTATATATTGTGCTAATCCGATATGATCTCCATTGAGAATATTGGATTCTAGCCTTGATTAATGAAGCTCCAAACCTTGCTCCTCGACATCCTAATCTCTTCCTTTCTCTACCAACATAGTTCTCGTGGTATGTGACTGTTTAAATTTTTCCTATCTCTATGACACATTGAGGACAATGTTTGATTTAGGTTTGGGGGTGCATTTGCATATAGAGTTTTTAGTCTTTTAATCTTTTATTTCAAAAAAAAAAAAAAAAAAAAATCAAAACTTTTTGAAAATAAAAACCTCCAACTTTTAGAGATTTTAGAGTCACTAGCATGCTTCTAGCTATGTTTACATAGAGAATCTGATCGAAATAGCGTAACTTGAAGTACCGGAGAACAATCGGGTTTCTTAGTTGATTAGAGCGTTAAAGTTGAATTTAACCATACCGGAGGGCGAATTAGGTGTTGTTTAGATATTCTGTAGTAGAATTCTGATCACCCATAGTGGAGACTACCCATTTTACATCGATTGAGGCACCAACCTTCAATTTTTGCAACTTTCTAGAAAAGTTATAGAGTGTGTCACCGTACGTCAATTCGGGTAGGAATGGTGAGCTACCCAACTTCGCACCACTTTCAAGCACTACTTTTGATCTCTTGAGTGCTAGTTTTTGTCAATCATGAGGGTGACGTCTAAAGAAGAAAACTCCTTCTAAATATCGATTTGCAGTTAGCATCACTCTCTCTCAATCAACAAACCCATAGAAACACATCATCGTCAAAGCAAACGGAGCATCACTTAATATTGAAAGAAAAGTTGATATAGTCCAAGGTTTATGTGCAACAAAGAAAAAGAAAAGAAAATAGGATGAGAATTAATAAAATTTATAAAATCAAGACAATACAAGTTGTGGAAAAATTGAGTGATAAAGTCCTTTGTCCATGGAGTTAGTTGTTTCATTATTTGTATTTTTATTTTCACTTATTGTAAATTAAAAAAAAAAAATCAAAAATCAAAAATCAAAAATCAAAAAAATATTGTAGTTTATTTTCTTAGTTTTGATACCACTATGGTAAAGAAGAATTGAAAAAGAAAATCCAAACAACAAGGAATTTGAGTAGAAAAGTTAAAAAAATTGTCAAGTTTTGTGAAGTTTAGAAGTTCGTCATCAACAAGTGAAGACCGAAGATTGAAGACATTTCTATGGTTCCTATGAGAGAATGATGTTAATTGTCGATCGGGTGAGAAGTGAGTGAGTACTCCCACCCCTTACTAATGGTTGATTTCCTTTTTGTTAGAGATCATCGAAAAGATTCTTTTTGTCCACACTTCGTGGAGTCTCCGTAAATTAATTCGGAAGGTTATCCTTCTTACCTACAACGTGGGCAGGATTTCTCTCTTTATTCTCGCCGCACACATGAGAGACTAAAAAAGTGATCTTTTTGAGTGCAATTATCATAAAACCCTAATGGTGAGTCAAGTCGAGGCTTATGATCACAATCGAATCCGAATTCTTTCATATGGTATGGTTACTTCTCGCTCAGCACTTAAGGATGAGAATGCGTTCATTGGTAGTTCTAACTTCTTGTTACTAGCATGCAGAAAATCTATGTCCTCATAGCTTCTTGGAGGCTTGAGACTCTTTACACTCAAGTTGGAGAAGGTTTTGTGGGTACACCTCCTGCAAACCCTCACGAGACTACAACTCGTCCACTAGGGACACCTAGGGGTTTAAAGGCCTAGTGCATACGCTAAATGCATTCAGAGAGACTCTATGTGGGTATAGTTAGGATTTCTTCATTTTGTTTCACTTGAGGACAAGTAAAATTCGTGTTTGGGGGTATTTGATGAGTGCCAAATAGTGCATATTTATACACCTTTTTATTGGCATTTTACTCATCTTTTATGCTTTAGAAATCAAATATTATCCCAGATTCGTGTTTTCTTTGTTTTCAAGAATAAATATTTGTATTAATTAATTTTGTGTTTTTAGGTAATAAATAAAGCTCGTGAGAATCGAGAGCCAAAAGAGCAGTAAGAATTGGAGACAAGCGTCTATGGGAGCAGATAGCCCAAGCCCACACAAGTGGTGCAACCCAACAAGTAGCAACTCATCTACAACATGGGCTTGAGCTAGACCCGGCCCGTGACCCGATCCGAGCCCGTATCATTTGAGCCATTAGATTTGTCCGCCTAGATCCGATGGTCGCCTCCTTCATGTACATCGATCTTCGCCGCACTCGCTCAAAACAGAATCACCCGCTTATATCCCGTGCTGCCCGATCGTACCCGCTTCATCCAACGCCGCCGAGGCCTCTTCATCAAACCCCGTCAGGCTCGCTCAACACCCAAGCAATCCATACCCTTATCCCCTAGGGACCAAACCTTATTCTCGCTTTTCACTCTTTCTTCTCTTCACCCGACTGGCCAGAGAGTTTCCATCCCTCTCATCTCCTCTTCTCCATCTCCCGCCACAACCGACAACAACAAGGTATTATCACGGCACTGCCACCTCTAGTTTTTCTATCCCCACCACAGCCTTCTCCACCCTAGAAGCCGAGCTCAAGATAGATAAAACTAGGTTTTGCTAACAAAGTGGGAAGAACATTAGAGTAAGGAGTGAGCCGACGTACGTATCCGCATGCAAGCAGGGAACAAGGGATTGAGGCAATTTCGAGATTGGGTTTGTTTTAATTTTCAAATTAAAGTGATTTAGGTTTGGGTTTTCCTTGCATGTATAAATAAGTGTTCTGTGTGTGTTAGGGTTCATGCCAGACTAGCCAGAGCATAACTTAGGTTTATTTGTGTTTTATTTATCTTTGTAATGTTTTAATTTGAATTACTGTGGTGTTTGATGAAACCCCGATTATCATGAGAAGCATATTTAGCTTAGGATTTATTCTTGCCGTGTATGATATGTTTAAGACTAGTAATTAACCATGGAGCTCATAAGTTCGTGATGAGTGGCCGTCAAGAAGACCACTCATACTAGGGGTGAATTAGCAAACTTAGTTAATGAACATCAAGTTGAGACCTTCAAAGGAAGGCACAAGAATATAAGCCTATCTTATATTGCCTAAGCATGAGATCGGTGGTGGAATCAACCACCCCGGGTGACCTACAATCCATATTTTCACAACCTTAGTTTAGAGTCACAAAACACTCAGTCGATCGACAAACCCCGAATTATGTCACTTACCTCTTAGAAACTCAGTCTAGCATAGCTTTAGATCAATCTCAAGCACCACAAGTCTCGTGGATCGACCCGCATTTGCCACGTCTCCGATAGATGCCGTGCACTTGCGGTATAATTTTTAGGCATTAAATCTAAATCCTTTTCCAGGCCTACCATATTCACAGAATGGGATTGTTGCCACATGCTCCATTCTTGGTGAATTAAGTGAGGGAGTATCCAACACTTATTGATGGCTTTATCTTTTACAAGATGTCAGCCGCATAATTTTAAAAGCTTTTACAATTTTAACCTTAAATGAAAATCCACCATCAACATTAAGTCCCCTGCCTAGCACATAATGGTTACACTATTGTGGGGGTAGGAATGAGATGGTGACATACATATGTGAGAAAGACAGGATAAAGGAAGTTTACCCGGAAGAGTATTGACCGACCGCCAGTTACCCACGCCGTTGTGCTTGTATGGAATCCGGTTTCCTTCTTTGGGTATTTGAATCAAAAGAGGAATCCAAACAAAAAGGAATCCTTGTTCTATTGGGATTCTTTTAATTTTTGTCTATAAAAGAGACCAAATCCCCTTTCTTTTTCTCACGAATTTTTTTGTTAAGAAGCTCCCGCCTCGTGATCTTCCGGCCGCCGCTCCCGCCTAACGTTGCGCGCAGATTCTTTGTCGCCACGTGAGTTGCCACCGTCGTTGCTGCCGTCCACGGTAAGTTTCGCTCCCCTTTTTTTTTTTAATAAAGTAAAACCCTAGTTTGCTAGTAAACACCTTTTGTAAGATGTGTATATGCTTGGTTTTTTCCACCGAGGTTGATACGCCAATATTTTTTAGAATTGCTTAGTAAAACAACCCGTGAATCCATGATCATGTTGTTTTTTGCTTCCTTCCACCATTGCATGCAAAACCTAGCTTTTAGGTTGTATCTTGAAAAGAAAACATTGGCTTGAACCTCGTGAGACACGATTCCACAAATAAAGAAAATCGTGTTATGATGTGTGCGGATGCACGCAGCCCGCCGTGTATGCTTGATTGAACGTGGGTTTCATCCGCGTGCTTGACTGAAAGTCGACCTTATATTAGTCTTGTGCCCGGGCTTGAAACTTGAGTAACACCGAACTTGAAATTTGTACCGGACTTGAAACTTGTACCGGACTTGAAACCAATACTGAAACTTGTACCGGACTTGAAACAAATACCAGACTGAAACTTGCACCGGTCTTGAAATTAATACCAGACTGAAACTTGCACCGGACTTGAAACCAATACCAGACTGAAACTTGCACCGGACTTGAAATTTGCACTGGTCTTGAAACTTGAGCCGGTGCTTGAACCCAATCCCAGTGAGTACTGACTCCTGTATTTATTGTAGAATGAAGAAAAGAACCCCTGTCGATATGTCTTCTAGAGATAATGCTAGTGTCAAGCCTGGAAGTGTTGAAGGCCTTCAAAAAGATATGTAGAACATTGCTGATGAGTTGTTCACCTTGTCTTTTCCAAACACTAGAAACATCCCTCTCACAAGATAGTCCCGCTTTCCAACCCGAGAGAAAATATAGAAGCCGATCCATCTTATTCTTAGGCGTTTGTGATGAGGTTCTGTCTTCAAAGAAATGAGTATCCGCCATCTCCTATCGACTTCAAGACTTGTCATACTCCACGGCCTCTTATGAAGGATGGATGAGGCATGTTGAACAATAAGAACATTAAATCCAATTTGATCAAAGCGCAAATCCTTGATGGTCCATGGCATCCGCTACTCTTGAAATTAAGAAAGATGTTGCAGCTTGATTACTTTCATTTCTCGGTGGCGCCCTTCTACTCATACAACTATATCTAGATGGGGAGAGATGACTATTACTCCGGAAAGCGTAGCTGCATTGATGAACTCCGCTCGTTGCTAGGAATCTTTATTTTGAGCTTTCGACACGGAACAACGTGATCATGACACTATACTCCAAAAGGTGGCAGAATTCGACGATCGGACAAGGAGGAGAAAAAAAGATACAATATGTTTTTACACGGTGGGTATCGGAATGGTCTCCTGTAAACCCAGAGCCGAATCAGGAGTTGGGAAACGAGCTCAGCGTAGTTGCATTCTTGTCTTTGTGGTTATCCAGAGATATATATGAAGACGGGTTGGAAAGAAAACCATAAGGGGTGTTTTGGTTAGGATTGCTATAAAGCTAGGAAAAGGTGAAGTTCTTCCCTTAGGCGCCTTGTTCCTTGGATCATTGTATTCTCATCTGGACGCTTTAGCAATGTATATGCATGTTTCCAATGGGTACAAGAAGGTGGAGTCGTATGTCCACTTCGCTTTTCTTCAGGCATTCTTGTGGGAACATTTCCAAAGTTATGCTCCTACCCATGCAACTTCGCTTGTTAATTTGTATGGTGGCTCGAGAATACTCCCGGGCGCAGGAGGCGTCCTAGAGCCGGCGCGAAACTCGTAGATGTCTTTGACAATGTGTCTTCGTTACATTTAGTCCATGGGGTGGATCCACCCTTCAATTGTTCAACCAAAGACTTTGCTATTGCTTCGACTGGCCCTGATGCGCGTGCGCATACCGATGTCGAAACTATGAAATCTGGAGAACTTATTTACCCGCATTTTGCATTCCAGGATATGTCCTGAAATCTCTATTCAACGGCTTTTACCGTGACTCGTATAACATCGACAGGCTGTTTCACAAATGGGATTTGACCAGTATGCGTTCCTTTATTCATCCTTCTTCGAGGTTTCAAAGAACCTCTCCTGTTATCTTTGATGCTGACATATTCTTTGCTTCGAAGAGTCTTCCCTTCTGGCCTATTGGGAGAAACTCAGTGGTAACCGACAAGTATAAGGAATTTTGGAGGAAGCAATTGTTCGCCTTCCAAGAATTCTCGGAGGATGTTGTGATAGATTTCCGTGGTGAGCCATATTCAGACGTCCGAAGGAGCATTTTGCTAAGGCCACTTCTGTGCAAACGGACCGCAGCCAAGGATTGCAGTCCCCAAGCAGGAGAGAGATCTAAGAGGCAGGCATGTGGTTCGGTGATCCTCAATTCCTCCAATATGCAGGTATTTAAATCTCCTTCTATTGATCCCTTCATTTCTCTAGAGTAAATTCTTCTAAGAGTAATCCTTGCTTGAAATCAGGGAATTCCGAAGGAGAATGTCTTCACAAGGTTGGCGCATTCAAAAATAAGAAGGCCGATAATGTTGGCCTCATGTTGAGAAGTCCGAGGTACCGATCTTCATGCCGAGAAGTCCTGGAGAAACCGCTCCTTTTCTGGACTCATGACAGTAGATGATGCAAGCTCGGTTGGACAAGGCGCTCCCTAAGTGATCTTGTTGATGGGGCCGTGATGGAGATCAGTACCCTGAGTGAAGTAGACATCGGGAGGAGTGTAAGAGAGGCGATATCCGCTATTGTTGAGGTGGCTCCCTTGAAGTTCGTTCCCGAACAGTTCCGATTAATCGAGTTGTTGTGGTGACTACTTCCGAAAGGCCTGGGTCGACACAAGGCTCCCGTGGGTTGGTGAATTATCGGTGATGCACTGGGGCTTTGTTCGATCCTCCTTTCGTCGGTCCTCATCTAGGTCATGTGTTGGTTGGAGGATTCACGTGGCCAGCCTCGATTCGGTGTTGTATACGGCGATATGGGAGAAGTATGGTCACATTGCTACCACTACGAAGCTCGAAAGTCGCCTTGTGTTGGTCAACCGCGTCCAGGAAACTTTATTTTCTATCCATGGGATGAGCGTTACAAGACTGGTCGTAACTTTCGAGGAGATGATCAAGACCTGGAAGTGCCATCGAGACGGTTGCGCAGAGCAACTTCAATGCTCCTTGGTTTTTCAAAAAGGTTCTCCGAGATTCAGAGCTCCGAGATTACAAGATGGTTCCTTCCGCAGCCGTATTATTCGCGTAGAAGAAGAGGTCGAAAAGTTGTCTAAGGAGTTGAAGGTCGGCTGCAGCCGCTTCTTCAAAGGATGAAAGATTCCTTTGCCGGTATGACGAGTTTTCGTTGAAGGACTTTCTTGAAAGATTCTCACCTACTTGTCTTTTCTTTTAGATGTTTTTATTTTTTGAGGATAATGAGGATTTCTCCGTAATTGACTTCGATTTTGAATTAATAGGTAATTGAATTGGTCTATTGAGATAGTTTTGTGAATAACTTTTTCGAAAGAGGTTATTTTAAATGGAATTTGCATCTTGGTCATGAATGATTGCACATATCATATGAAATTGCAAATGTCTCAGTAAAGGGAGGTATGAAGGGAAACAAATGTGGGCGTTTGACCATCGAGCCTCTTTCTCCACGCATGGGATGTTAAGTCCCCATGAATTATAAAACTATCTTTCTTGTAAAGTTCTTTGAGCAAAACTACTTGCTTCGAAGCTTCACTTGTATCGAACCTGAGTAGCCTTTCTAAGAAAATCCTTCGCACCAATTTCTCGAGCTATCGCTCGACCAAGCTTCTCATGAACAATGCGCTTCAAAGCGATGCATTCACTGGTGGGGTGATGGAGAAATCGATGGAAATGATAGTACCTCGGTCCATTACTTGATAAGTAGGCGGACGCCATACCTGGGGTAGCTCCACCTCTCCATTTCGCACCCACGCTCGATGATCTCCAATCTTCTTCATTGGGAAGGGAAATGTAAGTACTTGAGTTTGGCTTTTCCCGTGTTAGTGGGCGTCAGGATGCCTCTCTCGCGTGGCTTTGATGTGGAAAGATATGAAGTTGGAAGATTTGCGAGTGCCATCATATCTCGCGGATCACTTGCCTCAGGTAAAGGGATGGAAGGTGCGTAATGTCACTACTGAATGACCGGATTGAACGTTCCCATCCTCTCGATTCAGTGCATTTCCGATTGATTTCTCCTTCCTCAAGCATTTCTTAGGTCAAGTTGGAAAGTCGTCGGATGAGCCAGTCTTAGGGCCGGCCGACTGAAGAAATACTTGAGAAGGAGAAATCAATCAGGAAATGCCGAATACGGAGATAAGAACGTTCGGTCCGATCGTTCGGTAGTGACATTACGCACCTTCCGCATCCTTTGCGGGCAAGTGATCACCGGATGTGTGGCACTCGCAGATATTTCGGCTTCGTATCCTGTTCACATCAAAGCCACGGAAGACATCTGCTTGCCCGCTAACGGAAAGCCAGGCTCAGGCCAACATTTCCCCTTCCCAATGAAGATTCTGGAAGGCGTGGAGGAAGATGAGCCTACGACCATGATCATCATATCGAAGTAATGGACGAGTACTGCTCATTTGTCATTCTCATCCTTGCCGATGAATAATAAACTTCGGCATTATTCGTGAGAAGCTTGTCGACGACAACACGAGAAATTGATGAAAAATTTTCTTGAAGAACTACCGATTGACATACGAAAATGAGAAACTTAAATAGCGTTTCTCGACAACTTTACAGAAGATAGTTTTATAATTCAACGAGACACTAACATCCCATAGCGTGAAGAGGCACCGATGATCAAGCATACATTCTATATACACTCCCTTTCTGAAGACATTTGCAATTTCATATGATATGTGCAATCATTCATGACAGAATTCAATTTAAAAATAACCTCTTTGAAGAAATTATTCACAAAACTATCTCAATAGACAATTCAATTACCTATTATTCAAACACAATCAGAATAGGAAGGAAAATCTCTTTATCAACTTTCAAAAAATAAAAATAAAAGAAGACGAAGTGGAAGTCATGAGAATCTGAAATAAGCTGTGACGACCATTCTAGACAAGAAAATCTTTCTAATACTGAAGAAGCGACTGCCAAATAGCTCCTTGAACACCTTTAGACATAACTATCGTGAATAATACGGCTGCTGGAAGAACTTTCATCTTGTAATCTGCAGGCTCTGAATAGGAAGACAACAAGCGAGAGACATTTAATAATAATAATAATAATAATAATAATAATAATAATAATAATAATAATAATAATAATAATAATAATAATAATAATAATAATAATAATATAATAATAATAATAATAATAATAATAATAATAATAATAATAATAATAATAATAATAATAAATAATAATAATAATAATAATAATAATAATAATAATAATAATAATAATAATAATAATAATAATAATAATAATAATAATAATAATAATAATAATAATAATAATAATAATAATAATAATAATAATAATAATAATAATAATAATAATAATAATAATAATAATAATAATAATAATAATAATAATAATAATAATAATAATAATAATAATAATAATAATAATAATAATAATAATAATAATAATAATAATAATATATAATAATAATAATAATAATAATAATAATAATAATAATAATAATAATAATAATAATAATAATAATAATAATAATAATAATAATAATAATAATAATAATAATAATAATAATAATAATAATAATAATAATAATAATAATAATAATAATAATAATAATAATAATAATAATAATAATAATAATAATAATAATAATAATAATAATAATAATAATAATAATAATAATAATAATAATAATAATAATAATAATAATAATAATAATAATAATAATAATAATAATAATAATAATAATAATAATAATAATAATAATATTAATAATAATAATAATAATAATAATAAAATTAATAATAATAAATAATAATAAATAATAATAAATAATAATAATAATAATAATAATAATAATAATAATAATAATAATAATAATAATAATAATAATAATAATAATAATAATAATAATAATAATAATAATATAATAATAATAATAATAATAATAATAATAATAATAATAATAATAATAATAATAATAATAATAATAATAATAATAATAATAATAATAATAATAATAATAATAATAATAATAATAATAATAATAATAATAATAATAATAATAATAATAATAATAATAATAATAATAATAATAATAATAATATAATAATAATAATAATAATAATAATAATAATAATAATAATAATCATAATAATAATAATAATAATAATAATAATAATAATAATAATATTAATAATAATAATAATAATAATAATAATAATAATAATAATAATAATAATAATAATAATAATAATAATAATAATAATAATAATAATAATAATAATAATAATAATAATAATAATAATAATAATAATAATAATAATAATAATAATAATAATAATAATAATAATAATAATAATAATAATAATAATAATAATAATAATAATAATAATAATAATAATAATAATAATAATAATAATAATAATAATAATAATAATAATAATAATAATAATAATAATAATAATAATAATAATAATAATAATAATAATAATAATAATAATAATAATAATAATAATAATAATAATAATAATAATAATAATAATAATAATAATAATAATAATAATAATAATAATAATAATAATAATAATAATAATAATAATAATAATAATAATAATAATAATAATAATAATAATAATAATAATAATAATAATAATAATAATA